>REGO01001380.1:17622-31219 GCA_010120015.1 Rhombomys opimus | reverse complement strand
TCAAAAAGAAGCAAACAGTCTCTCTGGAGTTACTCACCTCAATTCAGTCCACACAGGCAACATAGATCAAGCTTTAATAAAATGAACCAGAAAGTTCAGATTATAATAGGAAATGAAGCATGAAGAAGAGTCAGCTGACAATGATAACCCTGCTATTAGAACAAGATTATAAATTAAGGATTTTTTAAGTCCTCAAGATAAAAAGAACAGTGTCAGAACCATGAGGGCCTGTGAGGTGGATCAGTGGGCAGAAGCCCTGTACAGGCCTGGCCTCCTGCACTCTCCCCACTGACCACCAGTCTACAGTGGAAGGAGAGAACCAACTCCCAACAGCTGTCCTCTGCCCCCACCTGTATGCGCACACCCAGAAGCCCAAATCATAGTCCTTCCTTTCTTTCTTTCTTTCTTTCTTTCTTTCTTTCTTTCTTTCTTTCTTTCTTTCTTTCTTTCTTTCTTTCAGATAAGGTCTCTCTATGTAACTTTGGCTGGCTTGGGACTTGCTATGTAGATCAAGCTGGCCTAGAATTCACAGAGATCTTCCTACTTCTGTCCCCTCCAACATTTTGCTTCCAATTATTCTTTCTAAATAAGTCCTAAAATGACCCAAAAATAAATGTAAAAGGAACATTTTTTAATGGGAAAAATATAGGAAAATTATATTGTGTAACAGCAGACAGGAACAGTTAAACAAATTGTGATGTTTTCATCTAATGAGAATCCACACAGGAAATGAAAATGCTGTTGTATAGAGATGGATATATATCCAGAAAGTCAGTTGAACATCTTTGAGAGAGGGATCCAAGGCTTTGTGGTGACCTTTAGTTAATCCCAAATGCTGTGCCAGGCTGGTCATAAGAGGGTCTCTGTCTCCTCTGAAATGTCTCAAGTCACAGGTTTAGCAATGGAAAAGACTCCAGCTGAGCAGCTGTATGGTTGCTGTCAAGGCTGAACCACAGTGCTTATACTTACCTTGAATTCCCTGAGGTCATAAGACTTCCTCAGATGAAGGCTAGATGCTTGTTTCCTGCTCAAAGCTGCCACTAAGCTGGTGCCCAACCTGTCTTTGGCAGCTTTGTCTGGTAAGTTGAAGTTCTTCCAGAATGAGGTTTTGGCTGGACGTCTCTGTGGCTATGGGACAAACTTTGGAAATGAGTGAGTGGCTTGGGCCACTGTCAATGAGGCCAAAGTGGTCTTTGCTCTTGGCAGCTTCCATAGGCCCTTCAGACCACCATGAACCCACTGACACAGGATTGGAGCTTCTAGTCATTTCCTCTTGCATACATGCTTTGTGCCTCTTCAGTGGCTGGCACAGTTCTGAGTTACTGCTTAGCAAGAAGTACTTGGGGCCAGGATGGTCTATTGCTGAATTTATGATCTGCTCTCACTGGGAGCCTCATGAAATTGTTAAGATCAAATAGGGCATGGAACTGGATGGGACTGTTACTACCTATATGGAGGGGCCAACAATTGAGGCCTTATGGGGGGATTCTACATGCTATGTAGGCTACTTTCTTCTGAAGCAGGAGCTGCCTCTATCAGGTTGTGTGTAGACTCAGACCCAGGCCCAGTTCTTTTCATTGTGTATAATTCACTTCTTCTGTGAGGAAGAAAACATCTGGCCCCTTAGCTGTGACTCTGTAATGTCATTCTCAGACACTTCCATCCTTCAACCAAACAACTTCTGGATATCTTAAACTAGCTAGAGGTACAAGCAATTCAGAGTGTCCAAATGGCCAGTAAAACTTTCAGGAAAGCACAATAATTGATCTTCCAGGATTGGCTGAGCAAGACAATACACAGCCTAATAGGTAGGCCTGTATATGATGCTGCCTGGCCTTCAAGCTTAGAATCTAGCACTCCTCACCTGCTCTGGAGGTGACAGAAAGCAAGGACAAAGGAAAGAGAGAGAGACAAGAGAAGGGAGCATGAAAAAGACTTGAGAAAGAGTAAGGAAGAGGTGACTGGAGGGGGTTAAGGAACAGTGAAGGTCTCAGGCCCTTGGAGGTGCATGGTTCTGGCTGCACATCTGTCTGTCTGCCTTTCGGTCTCTGGCCAGTAGCTGCTTGCTGCACAGCGTAAGGGCGCTGAGTAACTGTCCTGGCACAGCAAGCCATCATGCAGTTGCAGGGGGTGGAGAGCCCGGTTGGCATCTGAAAACCGCTTTTTTTTTCTTTTTTCCCTCTTTCATTAAGGCTATGTGCTGAATCCCACATAGGAGAATTTATTAAACTGCACTTATTAAACTGTCCACCACTCTCAGGGACCATGTGTGACAAA
Source organism: Rhombomys opimus (assembly GCA_010120015.1). Lineage (NCBI taxonomy): Eukaryota > Metazoa > Chordata > Mammalia > Rodentia > Muridae > Rhombomys > Rhombomys opimus. The sequence continues at coordinate 28,942 of REGO01001380.1, read as the reverse complement.
CAGCAGGAATTATGGGGACAAACAGCCCCACTCATGGATGCTAGGGTCTAGTGAGGACTTGGGCTCCTAGTTGAGTGTTTCTCAGATACTTGAGAACATTTTGCTGGCTTTGCCTGAGTAGCTATTTAATACCTGCAGCCGCAGCATAAACTCTCTACTTAGAAAGTCTCCAAAGAATTCCTTAGCTCAGGTTCGCTAAGCAAACCCATAAAATTGAGAGTGTGTTGTGCAACCTAAGAGGCCCAGGCTTGCCTAACTACTGGGGCTCACCCTATCTCACCTGGTCTGGCCACCATGCAAGGTGGTGAACTCCTACCCAAGACACGCGCTTTGTACACCCATATGGACAACAGAACTCATGACAGATAAAGCCGTGCAAAGAGATGTTGGCTTACACCCACACTGCAGTTCTGTCTTCCCAAAACAAAAAGCAAGACACCAGTACCCAGAGGCCAACCCAAACCAAGACCACCCTTCCTTAGATGCATGAACTGAAAATGAATCAGCATTGAGATAGTTTATTGGTTTGCTTTTTCCCAGATCACTTATTTTAAGTAAATAGATTATAAGAGACATAATGTCTTTTCTTCTTCCACAGGTGGTAATCAGGCAGTCTCCACTTTACACACACACACACACACTCACACACCCACAACCAAACAACCTTATAGCTCGCTGTGACCTTCACTTCTTAAATAGGGGATGGTGACAATATAATTTCCTCTAAAATGCCCTTAATGCAATATATAACGTACAAAACTATCTCTATGTATTTGAAGTTACAAAAAAAAAAAACCTTTTGACAGAAACAAACTTAAATATATGACAGTTACCTTTGTATAACAAGCATTGCACTTTTCCTCACTGGGTTTTGGAAAGTTCAAGTAGTAATGAGGCTTATTATCCCTGTGAGAAACCAGTTTGTGAGCAGGCAAGGCAGCGGCTCAGAACCCTGCCCGAAGAGTAACAGTCTGTACTTCTCAGTGTGTGTGGTGAGCCTGGCTTGAGCTTGGGTTCCTCTGCCTCCCTTAGGGGAAGCCAGGCAGATCTCTGCAGGTTTGTCTTAGTCTGCCCTGGTGAAAAGCAGGTGTCAATGGGAAAGTAGCCCAACTGTTCAATGCTGCCACCCTTAACTAAATCCTAAAGAGCTTGGGGATGACTCAGTGAGTCCCCGAAGGCTGCGGTTGCCTGTGTCTGCTCTTGGGAGGACACCACAGCCTGGGCCTGGAGGACCTCTGGCAGGGAACGCAGGCATCAGCGGCCATAGCCTTGAGGGCTGATCTTGTTTTTGGGGGCAACAGCGTCCTTCCTTTTGTCTGTCAACTGGTAGATCTGTTGGGCCAATTTCTGCAACGTGCAGGTCCCAAAGCGGCATTGAGAGTTGCGGGAGCCAGGGTTCATCATCTTGCGGTAGCGTTTGACTCGAAAATGGGCTGAGCTCAGAGTGCTGCAGAGAAGGAAGGACACTTGAAACTTAACCAACCAGGGCTTTGGCCCTAACCACCTCGGACCACGGCCAAACAGAACCTGAGGGACCTGGGACCTGCTCCCTCCACCGGAGCTGGAGTCTGGCCTGGACAATCCTCCCGGGGCCTGGGTAGTCGAGAGGGCACATCCTCTGCAGAGGGTGTAGTTACCTGGCTTGTGGGGTTTTGGATGTGCTCTCCTTCTCCTGGTCCAGAACAAAAGTCTCCATAGGAACTGTTTCCTCACCAGCGAGTTCTGAGGAATCGCTGCTGGTTGCCTGCAGTTCCATATCTCCACTGCTTAGCGCCTGCTTGTCCCACCTAGAAAACACAAGCAGATGTGTTTGGCTTGAGTTCAAGTGATGTCCCAGCCATCTCCCATCTCCACTTCCTTCTAAGCCCTCCAGACCATCCCTCATTGTTCCCTGACTGCCATGTATTAGGACTGAAGAAAGCACTGCCCCAAACTCACTGCTGTGTGGCATCCACGCCTAAAAAGGCGAGTGAACCCAGGAACATCAGGATGATGGAAACCAGCTTCATTCTGTGCCGATGCTCAGATATCCTAGAAAGGAGCAAGAAGTTGAGGGTTTTCAACCGGGCCAGCTGCACAGCCCCAGAGCAGAACGAAGAGCGGTGGGAGGAGGGGGAGTAGCTTGGCAGCACTCTGCCTGATTTTGCTCCTTTTCTCTCCCTGGTGCAGAGAAGCACCCAGAGGCTTTTGTGCTGGCCAGGCGGGTGACAAGCAAAGCAAAGGAAGCCAGAGTGGCAGGCTTCCAGAGATCTCCAACTCAAGTCCTAGGATCCTGGCCCACGAATCTCAGGTGAGATCCAGCTGGGTGCATGAGAAAGACCTGGGACATGAGGTGTGCTCTACAGTGGATCCCCAGGGGATCCACTTGTCCAGTTCTCCAAGCTTTGGGGATTTGGCAAAGCCACACCCCACGCCCCAACACGCTGGAGACCAGCGGTCCTTACCTGCTGAAGGAGTGAGTTGTCAAGCAACAGGAGAAAGTTTGAGATGTCCAGCTGACCCTGGCAAAATCCCCAAGTCCAAGACTCACTGCGATGAGAAGCCAGGAGCAGTAACGCTGGAGCTCTCCTGCGTAGTGTCACCAAGAAACCACTGAACAGCCAAAGTCACCTCCAGCATTTTATACACTCAGAGGCTGGCGGGGCCTGATCTGCCTTGGAGCCTTCTCTTTCCTCCAGTGTGCTGGCTTCTAAGATAAGACCTGCCCAGAAGCTTGCCTGTGGGTATAGGGGTAAGGGTAGAGGTCCCTTGTGGCCAGGCAACTCGGAGATTAGTTTTGAGAGATTAGACTGGTGCAGGACTTCCGCTGCCCTATTTCCTGGCTTAGGGTTCAGGCAGTGAGAAGGAAAAGAAAGCCAGAACAGCTTGGGTTAGAGGAATCCTTTTCCTTGAAAGACTACACCCCAGGGTGCTGGTCTGAACTTTCAGTATAGAGCTGCAAGAACTGGGGGACAAGTGGGACACGTGGCTAACCTAGACCTTTGACTCGGGGAGCTATGGCCTCAAATGGGCCTTGGACCCTGCCAGATTAGCACCTGGCTGAGCCTTGATCCCTACCTCTTCATGCAGAGTACACCTGGAAGGGTTAGGTCCTGGCTAGCAAGATTTCATAATAAGGGCAAAGCTGGAAACAGCTGAATTGAAAATTAGGGTTTGGAGAGGGTAGTTATCTGAAGATTGAGAACTCACATTCCTATTTGGAAATACAGGAATAGCCAAAATTAGGAAGAGAGATAGTTCTGTTTTCCTCATAATACTATAGACTTATAAGGCTGTGACTTGAGAATTGGCCTGACTACCTTCATTCACCAATTGCAAATGTAAGGATTGACTGACAGGGAGAACACTAGTACTGCATGTGTGCTACTTGCTGTCTCTTTTGATCTTATACATGCTCCCCAACTGGGGTTCTCATGTCTCAAAGTAAAGTTCAAAGATTGGAAGTATACTGCCCAGTCATACTAAAGGTGGGAAGTTTTAGAGCCCAAACTTGAAAGACAGTGGTGTGGGTGAGAGGGCTCGAATTTTTCTGGCTGGGGTCATCATTCTCATCAAGGGGAAAGAAGAAAATTCTTGACCCCACCCAGAGGTATGTGCTAATTCATGATGAATCAGCTCAAACACTTTTGCCTCTCATTTGTGATCTTCATGGATCCTTGAGTTCACTTTCTTCCCTTCTAGGGCCAAATAGGGAAACAAGGCATAGCTCTGCAGGCAAGTTTCCTAGAAGGTCCATGAAGTTAAAGATATGATCTACCCAGCTGCTAGCCTCAAGTTCTAGTGATCTGGACACAGATAAGCACTGTCTGGTTCATATCCTGGCCGGCAGATCTCCAACATTCCTACCAGATCTGAGACCACACACATGGCCACTGTGTCCCACAGACCTTGCTCAAAGCAAGGCCTGGATTGAGCACTGCTGGCTCAGCCCAGTTATCACTCTCCAGAATAAACCATGGACATTGAACCTAGGTGGGGGGGAAATGGCTGCACTGAGGTTACTTATTCAAGGAATCTTCCTAGAAGAAGAGATCTGAGTTCCACCTGGGGTGGAGGACAGATTCCAGGTTCTGCTTCTGGTAGGGGCTTGAGATATGGATATAGAAAGGGCTGTAGCTTGATGAACTGGCCCTCATTAGGGCCTTCTGGGTCCCATGACAGTCAATGCAGCAGCCCCACTAAGGTGGTGGTTTGTCTGCACCAACTTCACTATAGTTTTTCTGGCTCTGTCCCTTTCTTCACCTTCCTTTCACTTCATCCCTGGTTTAACTGTCAATGCACCCACTGTCAGTCTCTCTGAGGATGTGACCTACCTGTCATGAACTTCCAGCTGGGCCTGAGCCACATCAGGTCTTACTTTCATTTCCCTGGCCCAGTCTACCCAAGTCAAGGACAGCCAGATGTTGGCTCACAGCAAGGGTGTCTCATAAGCTGAACTTCTCTCTCTATCCTCTACCAATCTTGAGGGTTCTGTGTGCAGAAAATCCTGCCAGGCTGGACCTCGTTGCCTCCTTGCTGCCTCTCTGAGGAAAGTCAGTGACTTGAGGTTAGCTCTGGCTTTGAACAATGATCACCAAATATGCTCTTAGATGAAACGTATTGTAGTTATTAATATTATTATTATTTGGTTAGGGTCCCCTGTATCCTAGTCTGGCCTGAAACTAAACAGCTCTAAGATTACCTTGAATTTCTGATCCTTCTGCTCCATCTCTTATCAACTGAGCTACACCTCCAATACCTCAAATTTATTTATTTTTGAACCTTAGGTGGCTTCAATAAGGAAGTGAACCGAACCCAAATGGGAAAGGCTTGGCTCCACTGAGCTCCTCGGTCTGTGCCAGTGTCCTGGCAATGTGCCAAGAATACCCATCTGAGTGCTTTGGCACTTGCCTTATTAGCTTGGCTGCACCTAAGAGATTGTCACCTGAGAACCAAGTCGATTCTTTTTTAGGTGAGGTCTCAGACTGGCAACTAGAAAATTTTTGTTAGAAAATCTTAGAAATCACATGTATGATTGTGGTTTGAATGGGTGGGGAACCTCTGTCAATGTGCTCCCCAAAGTGCTAAAGGACGTAAGCATGGGGAAAGGGGAGGGGTAGATGAGAATTCATCATGTCTGGGTATCTACCCTTCCCCCCCAGAAAATGAGTTGCTTTACTTAATCAACAGTGCAAGAAAAAAAATAACAAGAATGCATTTGAGGTTCAAGGTTTAGAAGTGAGGCTGCAAGGGTCCTTTTGGCAATGCTTTCGAAGAATTGCATCCATTCAAGTGCAATGTTTGTAAGTTCACAATGAGCAAGGAAGGCAGGGAAGGGCAGGGGAGGGGAGGAGAATAAAAAGGAGGACAGGGGAGGAACATGTTCAAAATTTTCCTGGCAAGAAAACAAAAAGGAAAAAAAAATCTTGCTTAATGAAGTCCCACTTTTTGTGTGTGTGCCCAAGAATTATTTTTTTTAATTATTATTTATTTATTTTTTTGTGTTAAATATTTTTTATTTTTTTAACTTTTATTAATTACACTTTATTCACTTTGTATCCCCCCATAAACCTCTCCTTCCTCCCCTCTTAATCCCACCTACCTTTCCCTTTCTTCACACAGGACCCTCCCCAAGTCCACTGATAGGGGAGGTCCTCCTCTCTTTCCTTCTGATCCTAGTCTGTTAGGTCTCATCAGGAGTGGCTGCATTGTCTTCCTCTGGGGCCTGTGATCAAAGAGCAGGCCAATCAGTTTATGTTAGAGGCAGTCCCTCTTCCCATTACTATGTAACCCACTTGGACATTAACTGTCACGGGCTACATCTGTGCAGGGGTTCAAGGTTATCTCCATGCATGGTACTTGGTTGGAGTATGAGTCTCTGGAAAGACCCCGGTGTTCAAATTTTCTCATTCTGTTGCTCTCCTTGTGGAGTTCCTGTCCTCTCCAGATCTTACTATTTCCCACTTCTTTCATAAGATTCCATGTACTCTGCCCAACAGTTGGCCATAAGTCTCAGCATCTGCTTTGATATTCTGCAGGGCAGAGCCTTTTAGAGGGCCTCTGTGGCAGGTTCCTAACTTGTTTCCTGTTTTCTTCTTCTTCTGATGTCCATCCTCTTTGCCTTACAGGATAGGGATTGAGTGTTTTAGTCAGGATCCTCCCTCTTGATTAGTTTCTTTAGATGTACAGATTTTAGTAGGTTTGTCCTATATTATATGTCTATATGAGTGAGTATATACCATGAGCCAAGAATTTTTAAGTTGTGTTTATGTGTACATTCCTTTAATCATATTTACATATATACTGTAAACATTTGCTGAATAATGGTGTTTCAATGTCTTTCCCACATTTCAACTGAATTATTTTTGGGCACTAAATCTAAACTTAATTCTTATCAATATTTGGAGGTTTTACTTGGTTTGAATGTGTGGTTTTATTTTTTTAGTTAACAGTGTGTACACAGTCCCTTACACCAGAATCATCATATTTGGGTCTCTAACAAAGTAATGAAAAACAGTAAATAGTACTAAAAATGTTAATGACTAAAATGAAAGTAACAGAGTGCATTTTACAATGATCTCAGATGCTCTTTTCAGATGGGACATTTTATGATGAAAATTTTTTCATGTGGCACAAATGCCTGTTAAGCTTAAGGCTTGTTTACAACATTCTCTTGAAAACAAGGTTCAAGATGCATCGTGAAGTCATAACATCAAATGATGTACAGAGAGGACATAATCACCTTTGCAGATATGGTCTCCTAGGGATAAGTTTGGTAGGATTCAGAGCTCAGGACACTTTATGAGGATATGACTTCTCATAAAACCTAATGAAAATATAGATTATCCCAGAAAATGAACATGTATATAAAACCAAATACATATAAAGCAGGTACAGAGTAAATGTCAGGAGAGGGACCAGGTTAAAAACTAACACCAAATAAGTATCACCATTGCTGTAAGTGGAATTTCTACCTTATTTGGAATGCAGAGACAAGAAGACTGTTAACTCCTCTATTTAAGGCAGTGCATCTGCATAAAGAAAAGCAATGTTTCGCTTTTCCTGTTCCTTTTTTTCTCCTCCCCCTCCTCCTCCTTCCTTACCTCCTATATGTGAAGCAAATGTTCTACCTATGAGTTGTATTCCTACCTTCTGTACAAAACAGGCAGAAACATATAGTCTTTGGATATAATAAAGCCAGATGCTAAACCTCACTAAAGCTTAAAGGAAGTAACTTGTTATGGTATAAATTAAAGAGAACACAGAGAAGGCAACAGGCATAGAGGAGGCTGTCCTAGTAACAGCAGTAACAGAACAAGATAAAAAGACTTCAGGAAATGTTTTTTACAGATGGCACAATGGCTGGCATTAACAAATAAAATGCTACATGCTTCCATCCTTTAGGTGGGAATTCTGTATTACTATCAGATTATGAAGACTTTGTTAAAGGAATTTACTGTTTAAAAGGTTATTTGTCCTTCCACAGATAGTTACTGTGAATTAGGTACCCAATACTGTGCTAAGTCCTGAACACACAAAAATGATTGATGTAAACACCACTCTTTTTCTATAAGTTTACAGTCTTGTGGGGTAATCCACCATAAACAAACCCATAGACCATGCATAGAAATGTATACATCACATAAATTCCACTATGAAACCTAAAGGAAAGCAAGAGGTACCTAACACCCCAGAAAGGATAAAGAACATACATATTCAAAGGCTGAGAGGTGAGAACATTTTAGTTCAGTAGGGTAAATGAAAGAAGGTGAATTTGTTTGCAGTATACTAGGGAAGAAGAAAGGAATAATAATAATAATAATAATAATAATAATAATAATAAAAGATTAAAGAGGGATGATAGCCATCCCTCTCTGCTGCTGCTGTTCTTTTCATCCTTGCACCCTCTCATGTGCCTCTGTGCCCTCTAGTGGTGATGGGAGGCAACTTCTCCATCATTTCTCTCTGGAACTGTTGCAGAGCCTGCAGGGCTGGTGGCCCCCAGGGAGAGCCCATGAGGGGGAGGCTTGGGAAGGTGACTCCAGGAAGTGACCATGCTTCCTCAGCATTGTTCCGGGTGGAACTCGGAACCCTGGTTGCCAGGTAACCAGACGCCAGCAGCATCAACAGCTGCCTGGACAGACCAGCTGGTCCAGAGGAGCTGGAGAGAGGAGTCTGTTCTTCTGCTTCCAGACCTCCAAAGGCTTAGGTCTCTTGGAAGCCAGCGGTGGTCGCCTGGGCCACTGCTGGAGACATGTGGTGCGCTCACTGACACGTTTCTGGCCTGTTCCCCACCGGGAGACCAAGGTAATCAGGGCCGCCATGTGGTGGGGGAGCTTTTTGGTCCACTCCCACCCCCCATCCACTGCGGTCGCGGCCTGGGCAGGTGTTCCTGTTGGGTCACTGAGGAACACTTTTCAAGCTCTCTTCGGTGTAGGGAAAGGGGTCGTTGGTGCCCCTCGAGGTTTGCACACTTCAAGCCTCCCTCCTGCCCTGGTCTTTTCTCAGAGTGAAAGGAAGCGAGCTTTCCAGCATGGTATCCCCATTGCTCAGCAATGATGGCGTGAACTTCGTGGAGCAGATGATCCCCTATTTGCCCACCGCTCTTTCTGACCCTTTATCCAAAGTTTGCAACCAATGGGGTGTGTCTGGACCTGATCCTGAAAAGGCAGGCAAGTGGCTCCCCCAGGGATCCAAACAGACCTCCTCCTGCTGTTTCCCAGGGCTTGTGTCCTCACAGAACTGGGGCCACTGAGTCCCAGCAGTCTGGGCCCGGGCCTGGCCCTTTAAAATGATATGGCCGGGCATGGGCGATTGGGGCAAGGGTGGGGCTCTACCAGGTGCCATTCCCCTTCCCCAGGGAGTGTCACACATCACCCTTTCTCACACCCTGAGTGTCCTTTCCCTGTTTGTGTAAAGGATTCTGGACCCCATCTGTGGTGTTTGAGATGAATGGAGGCCCCAGCACCCTCAAACCCCTCCTTGGGAAGATTTTGATAGTTACTTCTGGATGTCTGGGTGGGTTGGAGACATGGGGCCTTAGGGGTGACACCCCCGTGAACTGTCACAGGTATAGATGCTTCAGGCCCGACTGTGAGGGGGACAAGCAGACAACGATGTGAGTGGGCTTGGGGCAGAGGGGGAGGTGAGCGGGGAGGGGCGCTTGGGACGGCCAGGGTGGAGGACCAGTAATGGGCAGGAGCCTCGCCTTTGGGATTCTCGCCCTAGGAACTGTCCTTGCAACCACGACAGCTGGTGGAGGACAGAGGTCTCCCACTGGGCACCTGGGTTTTGAGCAGCAGAGGGAGGAACAGGAGAGGAAGGACCCTGGCGATACCCATGCCCCCAGCAGCCCAGAAGCAAGGCCAGGCTTCCGACCCCACTTCCCATCTGCCCTGCTTTCGCCCGGCTTTCTTCTCATTCCTGTCCCAGTGGCTGCAGAAATACCCTCAGGATTTCTGTGGGGCTCCGGAGCTGGCCGTTGTCAGGCGGGTGCTGGACTATGCCAGGATCCATGTGCCCACCGCAGAATTGGACTGCCAATCTGGGGAAATCCTCCGGGCAATGGATAAGCCCAGGATAAACTGAAGCCCCGAGAATGAGGAGGAGGATGATTAGGAGGAGGAGGAGGACCCAGGGGTGGCGCCTGGTGAGGCAGCAGCTGATTCCAGCCCCGTGTCCCACAGGGGAAGTGTCCTGAAGCTCTGGCCAATGAAGCAGAGGAGGACGCCTGTCAACTCGATTGTCCTGCAGGTAGGAGAGGGGACTGTGCCTTCCCTGGCATGGAGAGGCCATCTTGGTTTAGCTCACCCCATTCTGCGTGCCTTCAGGCTGTTCCCCTATCCAGGATGACGGCTCACCCCTTTCTGTGCTCAGATCCTGGGCTACTTGGGACCTCAGCTGCAGAGCTGCCCATGCAAGAGGCCTTGTTGGCACAGGAGAAACGGAGCCTGGCTTCGGGGCCAGATGCTAAGCCCCAAGAGGATGCTGAGGTCCTGGATCCCATGGCTGTGGGACCCCAGTCTTGCCAGAAGCTGGACCAGTGCAACCTCCGGCTTTGGCATCAGAGGACGCACAGGCCCTTATGGACCTGGCGGATGAGCTACTGTTTCTCTCCACTGTGGTGCACTTGGGGGCACCCGATCCCCTGTCCTCGCTGCCCAAGGTAGACATATAGTTAGTACAATTGCCGGCTGAGCTGCACCCAGCGCTTGCTCCCCTTAGGGAAAAGATTCCCTTTATTTTGTATATTTTTAAATTGATGTTTTTCACTGTTGCGTTATTGTTGTTGGTTTCATATTATTATTAAAAAAGTGTTGCTTACTCAACTTAAGTGATGTATTCGGAGATGGGGACTCCCCATCTGCCCACAGTGGGTGGAGCCATTCCTGGGCTGTGGTCCTGGCTGAGCCAAGAGGTATGGAGCATGTTTTTGTCAAGAGTTTCCTGTGAGTTGGGCATGTGCATCCATCTATAGAAGATGCTGCCAGGTGTGTAATTGGTGCCCAGGGGGTCTACTGGGATAGATTGAGTCCCAGAGAGAAAGCCCAACAGGGCCAGCACTTGATAGCGGACTTTGGGGCCACAGCTGAGCCTAGGGCTAGGCTTTGAGGTCAAGCACCAGGACCAGTACCAGGACCCAGCTTTGTGGGCACTATCCCTGAGGGGGGGACCTATAAATAGAGTAAATTTTGGGGGATCATTTAAATACATGATATTTCTACATAGCACGCCTGTTTTAAAACTCAGTCTTTGGAGCTGGGCATGGTGGCACACACCTGTAATCCCAGCACTCAGGGAGGAAGAGGCCTGAATTTGAGTCCAGCCAGGTCTACAAAGTGAGTCTAGGACAGCCAAGTTTACACAAAAGAAATTCTGTCTAAACAAACAAATATACAAATGAATGAACAAACCCAAAAGAGAAGTCACTCTGTGGACCAAGCTGACCACAATCTCAGAAAGATTAGGTTGCCATGGACTCCCAGGTCTCAGATGACAGGGATGCATCTCTGAGCCAAGCTAAGATATTTTTTAATGACTTATTCTTGAATCAAGAAATGAAAGGATAAAATAAGATGTACAAAGGTAACATTTTTTCTTTTAATGAACAGTAATAAGTCTTCAAATTCTACATTTATTTACAATTGCAAAATCATTTCTGATGTTGTCAGTAAGTGGGTTTTCTCCTTTGCTTTAATTTCATCCATTGAAAAATGTTTGGGCATAATGAAATCTATACACCTAAAAAAGATAATCAAGAGAGCGGACATGGGGTAAGAGGATCAATCCTCATTTAGAAAGACAGATGGGACGTGCATTGAACGCATGACAGGGGTCTACT
>REGO01001379.1:84422-96801 GCA_010120015.1 Rhombomys opimus | reverse complement strand
AAAAGCTTAACTTTTTAATTGTTTAAATAAATGTGAAAATACACAGAATTAATCCAACAAGTATCACTCACCTGCCTCCCAGATTTACTGAACACATCACATTTTCTTTGCAAAGTTTTAGAAAGCCTACACCAGTAAAGTTTTCTTGAATCTTCTCTGTGAAACCTAGCTCTCCCCGCATGCTATCACCCTGGAGCCCAGCATATAACAATCATGCTGAAGCTGAGGTCTGTCTGCTCTACTCACTGACATTTTTATGCTTTCAAATTTTTTATTTCTTTTACATCTGGACTGAAGTTTCCCCTCTCTTTCCAGCCCCTCAGCCTCCCTCCCCACATCCACTCCTCCTTTTCTCTTCAGAAAAGGGCTGGCCTTGATGGATATCAACCAGCCATGGCGTAGCGAGTTGCAGTAAGACTGGGCAGCTCTTTTTATTAAGGCTAGACAACACAGTCCAGTTAGGGGAAAGGGTCCCAAAGGCAGGCAACAGAGTCAGAGACAGTCCCCGCCCCCACTGTTTGGAGTCTCAGAAGAACACCACGCCACACAACTATAACATATGTGCAGAGGGCTTAGGTCAGTCCTGTGCAGGCTCCCTGGTTGGTGGTTCAGTCTCTGTGGGTCCCCTGTGGGTCCAAGTTTTCTTGTGGTGTCCTTGACCCCTCTGGCTCCTATAATCTTTCCTCCCTCTGTTCCACAGGATTCCCCAAACTCTGCCTAATATTTGGCTGTGGGTCCCTGCATCTGTTTCTATCAGTTACCGGGTGAAGCCTCTTTGATGACAATTGGGATAGATGCCAGTCTATGAGTATTGCAGAATTTCATAGGAATCATTGCATTGACTCCCCCCCCCCCATTTGTGTTTGGTTCTATTGCGGGTCTCTGGGTTATTCAGCCTCTGGATCCTGGCCCTCCAGGCAGTTTCAGGGGTGGGTTCCCTCTCCTGCCATGGAGAGGGAACAAGCTGGATCAGTCATTGGTCAGCCACCTTCATGATTTCTGCTCCACCTTTATACCAGCATACTTTGTAAGCAGGATAAATTATAGGCTGATGGTTTTGTGGCTAGGTTGGTGTCCCAGTCCCTTCATTGGAAGTCTTGCCTGGTTTCAGAAGATGGCCAGTTCAGGCTCCTTAGTCTGCATTGCTTGGAGCCCTAGCTAGGATCACCCTTATTGGTTCCTAGGAGTTTCCATTGCTCTAAGTTTCTAGCTCATTCCGGAGAAGGCCCTGATTCCAGTTGTTTCTCCCAATGCTCTCTTCCTCCATCCTACCCAGATCGGATCTCTCCTGTTCTTATACCCACCTCCCACGCCCAGCCAGTCCACTCTCATTGTTTATTCTGTTTCCTCTTCTCAGTGAGATTCACATGCTCCCATCCCCTTGGGCCCTCCTTGTTACCCAGCTTTTTTGGGAGCCTTGGTTTCTCAATGGAAGCAGAATGTCGCTAATGCCAGATAGAAACTTCCTGTGTTTTGTTGTTGGTCTTAGGCGTCGTAAACAAAATGCTGAGAACCATTGACATAGCCCTTTTGACTTTTCTTCAGCTAATTCTTTCAGCTAGGAAACTGGACAAGTCACCTCAATGACTTCTTACAAAATTTCGTGAGGTGCAAGATAATCTTTTGGGACCTTCATGCCACCCTTGTGTCATTTGATAGTGCAGGCAGTTCAAGGTCTAGGGAAGGACCAGAATCCTGTGGTGTCTGCTTGCTAACTGCTGTCATTTACCCGTCTCCAGCTGCTTTCAAAGGAGCCCAGGCCCCAATTCCCGCCTGTGTATTCAGTCACAGTCCTGACTGTCCCCTAACACCACACATTTTGAACAGTAATGGTAGAAATGCCCACTGTGCCACGTTTGCCAAGATCTATATGAGCGCTGGGTGTTTGGACACTGCAGTTCCCTGTGGTCACAGGGAAAACCTGTTATATGGCTTTTAATTGCTTTTTAAATCACTTGGGCTGGCACTCATTTTTATGGTGCTTACAGGTTGTAATGTTTTTATGGAATCTCTTGAGAGTTGAGAGCTTTGTGGGGGGAGGGGGTGAAGACCCAGACCTCAGGGCTCATCTCTAGAAATCTCACAGTAGGACAACAGTAGCATCAAGTCCAAACTCATGTCTTCTGACTTCAAGACTGCCATTCCATATTATCTTCGTTGGGGTAGTTTCCCCGAATCTATATCCCTGTGGATGCCTACAGAGATTTAGTATCTTCTCTATCCTAAAAATGACTTTCAAGTGTTAGCTGATCTTCAGCCCTGGTGATTCAGCTCTTCACTGCTACACACACTCCTTCCTGTACCCTACTTGGGTATATTTCTTGGAGGTGCCCACATTTCCTGTGAACAGGCTTCTGAAGGAGATGAAAGACATTTTCTGCTAGACTCAAAATTTCTGCTTTCCCAGGTCCTATAGAAGCACAGCCTCTTCCAAGAGCCACGGAAATTTGCTCTAAGATGGAAACTGTTAAGTCTCAAGTTCCCATTTGCCAGGATAGTTTAAACTGCTGCACTTTCATCGTTTGTAGTATAGGGAACGTTTGTGTCTGCTGAGGGAGTCAGACAGGTCTCCAAGGTGCACTCTTGGGAGTGGCTCAGAGGTCCCACCTCCTGAATAGACAAAAAGGCCCACCGACAACTGCTGAGCATTCAAATAAATATTGACCCCTGAGTATGCATATGTCTAAGTGTGCAGTTTGGGAGCTTAGAAAAGTCGATGAAGGGTAGAATGTAACTGAATGCTTATTCTGTATCAATTTCTCTCTCTTTAAAAAAAAAGGGGTGTGTGTGTGTGTGTGTGTGTGTGTGTGTGTGTGTGTGTACCTGACTGTGCCCAGCATAGGGACTGTGGGTTGGAGGAAGCCTGTGAGAGAGCATCTCTCTAGTGTTGACAGTGCTGCCTCTCTCGAAGACCTTTCTGACTGTCCTTGTTGGATTCGACCTCTTGAGTCTTCACATAAATGTGCAGGAAACCATTCTCAGCCAGCTCTGTGGTTGTTGCTGCCAGCTCTGTAGCCTGTCTCATAAGAGCTGATAAGAAGCTGAGTGAGGTGAGATGAGGAAAGAGACCAGAAAAAGGAGATTCAGATGGAAAGCAATCCTTTATAGCAAGAAGCCAGGATAATGGTTAGTTTCGAACCCCCTCCACTCTCAGCACTGCTTGTCAATCAGACCAGTAGGGGCAGGGCTAGATGGAAGATATCAGTGTTTCAAGTTTATATACTACATATACATAGGTAGAGGGTTAGGCTTAGGTTTAGGTTTAGGTTTAGGTTTAGGCTTATGGTTAGAGGGTTAGGATTAGAATTTGCGATTAGGGTTAATATTGGGAAGGATAAGGCCAACCAGAGACAGGATGACATTTCTATGTTACAGTCAATAAATTTTATTCCAGAGTTAGCCTGACTGATAGGCAGTTTGGAGGTAATTGGTAATGATAATTGCTGAGAGAAAAAAAAAAAAAAGGTTTCACAGATTGCATGTCTGTGTCGCTTTTAAACAGAGCAGCCCCCTGCCCCCAAGATCCAAGCCCTCTGCTCCCCTTTCTCATTTTTGGGAGGGCTCAACCGGGCACTGTTGAGCTGGGGCCTAGTACCTGAGGCTTGCTACCCCATTTCCAGTTTTTCTGGAAGGCTGAAGAGTTTTCTCGAAGAAAGAATCCTGGGGCTTCAGGGAAAAGGGCAGGGCTAGAGGTAGGAAGCAGCAATGAAGAAATTTCTGGATGACCTAAAAAGGATAGGCATAGGAGTCCCGGTGTAGGCCTGTGAATGGCGGAACTCTGCAGGGGAAGACCAAGGCTTGTCTGTCTTAGGCATTGCCCTCAGCCACTGGGGTGGCTGGGCTCACTATCCTTCCTTGGTTTGTGGAGGAACAAAGTCTGTTCCTGTGGGTAATGGGAACTTTCTATACCATGCTTTTGAGGCTGAGAGCTAGTCACTAAGAGATGGGGGTTTTGTGGTAGTCCGTAGCAGAAGAGTGTTTTAGAGCATAAAGCTCTGGTGGGAAGGCAGGAGTAGGGTTGAGCAGGAACCACTCAGCCAGGGGAGCCCATTGGAAAACCTAGCTAATGGTGGAAAGCAAAAGGCAGCAGGAGGTAGGGATATAGCTCAGCGGGTAGAGGGCTTTTCTAGCATGCATGAAGCTCTGGGTTCAACTTCCAACACTATTTAATACATACTAAAGGTTTCAGACAGGAAAGTTTAATCCATTTCCTTCCCCCTTTAAAGAACCACAGAAGGCCTTCTGCATCAACTGCAGGTGTTATTCATCCTGTTACCCAAGATGTCTTCTTCAGAAGAGACAAAATGAGGTAGAGGGTTGGAGGCAAGCTACCCTGGAGGTCAGAGACGGGACTTCCGCTGCAAGGGAGTCTACTTCTCCTCTCTGCACCCTCCTCTGCCTCAGTGCGCTGCCTAATTAAAGGGTCAAGGTGAGGCAAGACCTCCAGGCCTGGGTTGACTGTTCCTAAGTTATGGGTGTGTTTTCAGAATAAGGAACACAACTGGGCTATTGACGTTAGCTACATTGGCTTCAAGTACAGAAGATCAATAACTCCAAAGGTCAATGTAGTGGTCATTCAGTGACATTCAGGGTCACCCGAGGAAGGAGGTCATGGTGGAGACACTTGTGTGCTCAGTATTCATTTCTGCTCCAGTAGAACATGGTACCCAGGAGAACCCAAAACTAGAATAAACATGGGAGAAAGGGGAGAAAAAAGCAAAAAGAAACAGAACACCAGCCATTCCCTGTCCATCTGTGTAGTCCACCAGCCAGCAGGATCCCACTGGTGTGTGTCTCCCACTTCCTCCATTTTAACCCCCACAGTTTTGGCTTCTGTTGGAAACTTCGTTTTCTTAGACTTAGCAGGACTGGTTGAAATCAAAGAAAGTGAGCATACTTTATGGGCTTCTTTATGTATAAGCAAGTGGTGAGTTGTCAGGACTTCTTTCAGGATCACAGATGGACGCAAACTACTTTGAGAGCAAATATCAGTCCCTATAAATCGCCTGTGTGAACAGCTGGCTTGGATCTCACTGTTGGAAAAGTGTTTCAAGTTGAAACCTTTGAGGGCAAAGACGGAGATGATGTAAAATGGGCAGCATCAATGTCCCTAAAGTTGATATAACTTTCAATTAACAGAGGATCAAATTGCTGAGTGCACGCCACTCCACAGCGCACAAGAGGAAGTCCGAACTCTTGTTAAATGAAAAATCAAGGGTTGCTCCGGAGAATAAAAGTATCCAAGGGTGGTGTGTCTGGAACACCTCCAGTACAGACAGAAGCCACCGCGGAAGCAGAGGCCGAAGATACAGCCCTGTAATCTCTCCCTCGTCCTACCACCCAGCCTACATAGTGACAAACTAAAGCCTCGCAAGGATGAAGAAAATGATGAGGGAGATGGGCTCTTTGTTTCTTGAGTTTGCTATTAAATACAGACAAAGTTTACTATGGGGAAGAAGGTTCCCTTGAATGCCATTGTGTCCCCACATTAAACATAAACAAGAATGAGATTCATCCCCACTCTCCAAATGTTCTGTCTTATCTTTATACTTTATAGCACAAGTAAGTACTATGCCATATAGAGTCCATATAAGTCTACGTAGTACATTTATATAGTATATTTTTCTGTCTTAGAATGCATAATTTTAGGCAAGGATAAGAAATGTTTCTGCTGAGGATTGCAGCAGCCCAAGAGCCTAAGAGAAGCTCACTCCACCTGAACTGGCGTTTGGGTGAGATGAGGGCACACGTCGCCGAGGAGCACACAGAGGGCATGTGACGAAAGCAGCAGGTTCCAGCACCACATTCAGGGTCACCCGAGGAAGGAGGTCATGGCGGAGACACTTGTGTGCTCAGTATTCAATTCTGCTCCAGTAGAACATGGTACCCAGGAAAACCCAAAACTAGAATAAACATGAGAGAAAGGGAAAAAAAAATAACTAAGACGGGATTTCAAAAACATCTACTTTAATACAAAGCAGAATATCGTTCCTCCTCTTTAGACTCAGGCGACACAGGATTTCTAGTACTAATCTAGGGACGGCAGTCTTGGGGGCCAGAGGGCTGCTGCATTCAAGCTGATCCAGAGCATTGTTTACAATCTGCCTCCCAGAGCAATTCCTCCACCTCCCTGTGCCTACCCTTCTTCCTTCCTAGTCCCTCTCACTTCTCAAGTGCCTTTCTCTATTTCCGTACTGAAATAGCTTTGGGGAAATTCTTCTCTCTTGCTGTCAATGCTAAGTGCTCTCTCCAACGTGATCCTGTTCGTAGTTAGAAATTACATGGCTCATTCATCTTTTAAATTTGTATTTATTTGTTTGTTTGTTTTTGAGAGAGGCTCTTACAGGGCCCTGGCTGGCCTTGAGCTTGCTACGTAGGTGAGGACAACCTTGAGCTTTTGATCTCTCTGCTCCCAACTTCCAAGTTCTGGGACTTTCGGCACGTGCAACTCAGTGCTGGGATCTCACGGGGAGCTTTGGGCATGCTTAGGCAGGCGCTCCACCAACTGAGTTAGATTCCCAGTTCTTTGGGTCCCTTTTTTCTTCTAAAATTTATTTATTTCGTTATTCACTTTACGCCCCAATCATGGCCCCTTCCTGCTGTCCTCCCAGTGCCACCCTCCCTCCTTCCCCTATCCCTCCGACAAGAGGAGCCCCCCACCACTAACCCACCCCAGAACATAAGCCTCAGCATCACGACCAAGCACATCCTCTTTCTCAGTGACCTGGCAAGGCCTCCCTGCCAGGCGGAAGTGATCAAAAAGTATCCATCAGAGTCCATGACAGAGATAGTCCCTGCCCTCCACTCCCCTTATTAGGGAACCCACATGAAGACCAAGCTGCCCATTGGGTACGCATGTGTAGGGGGCCCTAGGTCCAGCTCATGCATGGTCCTTAGTTGGTGCCTCAGTCTCCACAAACCCTTCTGGGCCCAGGTTAGTTGGCTCTGTTGATCTTCTTGTGGAGATTCTGTCCCCTCTGGATCCTTCAATCCTTCCTCCCACTCTTTCACAAGGTTTTCTTTGCTGTGCCCAATGGTTGGCTGCGGGTTTTCTTCTAACCTTAAAGCCTTTCCTCGAAAGGGACTTCCCTAACATCCTAAAATGCTTGCCACCTTTGAATGGCTGCCTCTTAGACCAGCACAGACCCTAAGACCACTCACTCTCGTGTGGAGTTGGAATGTCCAGGCTGTTTCAGATCTGCTGTCTATTCCCAGGGATCCTAGCCACGCCATTTTACCTTCCTGAGTCCTGGTGTTTGTATCTATAAAATAAATTTCCTATCATCTCTCTCTACCTCAAACCTAGAGCTGTGGGCGGGACAATGAAATAACAGCTGGGACTAATATTTATTAAGACTTAAGTGTATCAGGCACACCTGTCTTCAAAGCTCTCTGGAGAGCTCTAGAAGCACAGGGAAGATAAGTAACTAACCCAAGTCATAGAACCCAATGGACTTAGAATGTACCATATTGAGTCATACAGAAAAGCTCTCTGTGAGCAGCAGTAACTGGTATGCCTCGGAGATCTTCTCAAGTACGGTTCCTTGTTGGCAAGACCTACCTAGCGCTGTTGAGGAGGTTTCATATGAAGACTATCTGAAATGGTGTCTATTTAGCAGACCCTCAGGATCTTTAGTTCTGATTTCAGGAGATTACAATCTCTATAATTTAGAATCTGATATTTGTATACTGTTAGCTGGTAACTCTATGATACTCAAAAGCCTTTAAACGTCCTGTAATTCCTGGTAACACAGCACAAATAGACACTTCCCTGTTGTCATTTAAATTGATTCAATAGATGACTGAGTCTTTACTATGTGTTATGCTAGTGCCTGGAACAGAGAGCAGCTGGTCTCCTGCTTTTCACAGCATCAAATATGCCACCAGGTCATCGTTTCACAACAGAGATGAACTCCTAAGAGCAATCATAAAAGGCAGCTTTCTCTCTTCACTTACTTCCTCTCATTCAGCACTTTTCAATGCATAAAACACAAACACCCTTCAGGGGCCAATGTGGGCAGGAATATTTAAGTAAAAGGACTTTTTTTTTTTTTTTTTTCTAAGCCAGACTTAGACAGGATTGCGAAAACATGCAAAGCAATACTATTTCATGAATTTTTCATTTTGTAAAAATAGTTACTATTTTCTTACCAGTATTATGTTGTTTAGATGAACTTATAGTTGGCTTATAATCTTATTTTAAAACAAATTAATAAATATTTACCATTTTTCAGTCATTATATTTAGCGGAAATAAATATCAACAGACACAGGCCACATTAAAAAATAGCCTTTTTTTTTTTTAATCCTTAATATATTTCAAAGTGTTCAAGAGTAACTGAAATTAAAGTTTGGGATTGTTTCTCCTAAAGTCATGGTTCTCAGTTGTGACAAAAATTTAGAATCATCTGGAAAAATTACCAACCCCCCCCAAAAAAAAAAAAACCACAAGCAAAATAAAACCAAGTGCCCAGGCCCAGCTATAGGATCAAGGGAAGCACCATAGAGCGATGCATACAATTTCTGCTTTGTCTGGGATGTTTGAGTGTCCAGCCAGGGCTGGGAATCACAGCTCTGACCTCAATATATGTGCCTCACAGAGAGGTAGCTGGGAGTGACGAGACCTTTGAAGGAGCTAGGCAGACTGATGTTGAGCCCCGGGAGTCTAGAGAGGTGATAGGTCGGGCCTTGAAATCTAGTTGCAGTGAGCTGACAGCCCACAAGTGAACCCGTTGCTCTTGGTCTGGTGCTAGATGCTCCCTGACTACCTTAGCGGCAAGCTTTGTTTTCCAGACTTTCTAGGGTGGCTGAAACAGCCAGAGACCTTCTCAAGGTCTCCCTGCGTCGTCCCTTCCTGAAATAAAACGCGCTGAGGATACTCACAGTCCAGCAGAGGATGGCGAAGCCAAACCAGGCAACTCCCCAGGCATGCCTATCCATTGGTCCAGAAATCAGCTCATAGCAGCCCTGGGAATACAGAGCTACATTAAGGTGCAGAGTCCAAAGCAGAGATAGGAACTGGGTCGGGAAAGTAGAGGCCCATTGGTTCAAGGGTCTCCAGAGTGCAGCAGACAACCTCAGAAGGCAAGAGTTGCCATCTGAGTGACTCTACCATAACCTAGGGATCACAGGGAATGCCCAGGACATGCAGAAGCCAGGCCGATTCCATGCACCGGAAAGGTCCAGAGGAGGCAAGGGTGCTTGATCTGCCAGCAAATTTCAACAACTATCTAGATTGACCACGAGGTTTAGGCTCCACCCAGTGGCTACAGTTAAGCACCTGATGGTCTGTCTCCCATAATCCTTCCATTTGTAAGGTACATATATGCTCCCCTCCCCCACATGCCCCAAAACTTTGACTGATTCCCTGTTTAATCTTTTACATTGCAGGATGCCCAGATGAGAATTCCTGGAATTTTCCTTAATTTCTTTATCCAGTATTCAACATTTAAGCAAATCCTTTAGGATCTATCGAAAAGTATATCACAAATACAAACATTTCTGAGTCTTTCCTTGTACCGCTTTGGCCCTCCAGGGCTTTGCTTAAGGGTGAAGTTCACGTCTAGGAGAAGCAGGGTACCGATTCAAATAGGCACTTAATAATAATTTACAGAATGAGAGCATGTCCCCTCAGCATCCAGGGGAAGAAACGTCAGGACCTAGGAACTTGGCTGAAAAGTGTGGCTAAGTGGTGGTGGCTTATGCTTTGTGGTCCAGCTGGCTGGTACTGGAGATGGAGACACTGACAGCAGCTGCGGCGAAAGGAAGGAGTCAAGATGGGCATGAGGTCCCAGGACAGTCAAGAGAAAAAGAGTCAATTTGTGTTTCCTCGTCAAACTCACCTGTCTAAACTTGAGTAAATGGTTTGAGTTGATTTCCCTGTGTTATTTCTGAAGTGTTATGGTAGGGGACAACAAGGTATACCATAATCGGAAGGTGGACATCCTTTTTGTCCCTTTTAGAAAGAAGACGCTGTTTGTACATGGCTGTAATTCAGTAAAGACTGCTCTGCATGAGCCAAATCGGACACGCAAATGCCGAACACACGTTAAGGGTGGTTCGAGTGACAGTTGTATTTTATACTGAGTACAAACAGCAAATTTAATTTTGACTACAGTGGGACATAGGTGACTCAAACAATGCCCCAACCGGGTTGCTCTAAAGCTCAGCGAGGCTTGCTTGGGGCCACAATTAGCCATTTCCTAATTGTGTGAGCTTGGCCAAGGCCCCGGTCAGCATCTCTCGCTCTATTCCTCACGCATAGACGACAGAGCACCGACTTTTGAGAGCCACAGGCATTACAGTCTGTGTGTGGCATACAACACAGCGTCTGGCCCTCAGGAAGACCTCAATAAAGGTGTCGTGAGCATTGTCGGATCACCTTCCTCAGCTCAGGAGCGCTTTTGCCAAATTCAAATGTACGTAAATCATGTTCAGCCCAAATCACCAATCCGACGCGGCTTGGCAGTGCCCTCCTTCACCTCTGACCTCTGCAGTCGCCACTGTTTTGGAACTGAATAATACTCTGTTTGTGCATCACCCCTCCTAACTCACCTTTGCAAGCCTTTCGTCTAATGCAAATATTTCTTGTAAAAAAAACAATTCCAAACATTACGCAGATCATCTCCGTTTGCACAGAGTTGGTTTGTGCCACGGGAATCCTCACGTGGCAGTGATCTTTTACTAGAAACAGATTTGCAGCCGTTCCGAATGAGCCCCCCGGTTTACTACCAGAGGAGGACGTGGGTAACAGCAGGCTGAGAGGGAGCGTGCAGAATTCCGTACAGACCTCCCTCACAGCCGGGTGCTATTTTCTTCCTGCTCGGTCCTCCCAGGGGACAGGGCTCACCTGGTTGTGGTAGTAGCCCGGCACCCCGAGTTTGCAAGCGTCCAGGTTGACAGGCACCTGGAGCTTGTTCATGACGCAGCACTGCCGGGGCCAGGGGAAGTCGGCGTCGTTATTCTCCGCCCGGAAGGCCGAGGTGTACTTCTGCCAGTCTGACGGGCCGTTTACACCGCAGCAGTGTTCCTGCCCGAGGGTGAGAGGCACAGTCACCTCCAGGGGGCGCACCCAAGCCGCCGGCGGCACCGCCGAGGCTTTGTGGAGAAGGTACTCGAAATTACTGAACTATTTCCACACGGGAGCTCAAGGTTTTCCTAACTTTCTAAAATGTTTTTATGCTTACGACGTTAGCAGCCATTAAAGGCCGCGTTCATGTTAAGTCTGTAGGGACAGTGGTTCTCAACCTGTGGGTTGTCACCCTTTGGGTGTGTGTGTGTGTGTGTGTGTGTGTGTGTGTGTGAAATGACCCTTTCACAGGGGTCACACATCAGATATCCTGCATATCAGATATTTAAATTACTATTCGTGACAGCGGCGAATTACAGTTACGAAGTAGCAACAAAAAGAATTTCATGGTTGTTGGTCACCACACCATGAGGAACTGTATTAAAGAAAGGACACATGCTAGAAACAGTCTCCCACCCCCCTCCTCCACACCCC
The DNA here is from genome assembly GCA_010120015.1 of Rhombomys opimus. Lineage (NCBI taxonomy): Eukaryota > Metazoa > Chordata > Mammalia > Rodentia > Muridae > Rhombomys > Rhombomys opimus. The sequence continues at coordinate 85,299 of REGO01001379.1, read as the reverse complement.
AGGCGACCCATATGAAGACCAAGCCGCCCATCGGCCACACATGTGACTTGATGTGCTGGGGAGGGTTGATACAGGGGGAGGGGACTTCTTTTTTTTCTGGGGGGGAGGGGGAAGGAGAAGGAGGAGGAACTGGGAGGATACGAGGGAGGGGCATCCTTGGGGTGTAGATAAATATATGTGGACAGACTGGCTGGTGGAGAGGAGACATGGATCCCATTTGGTTGCTTCTGTATTCTCAAGGCCTGAGGTGCAGCCATGACTGAGGCCGAGGGTGGGGAGGGATTTTGCAAGAGGTGGAAGAACAGAAATCTATGCAACAGTGACAAAGCAGAGTTCTTGGAGAGCACACCCGAAAACAGAGTTTTTCTGAGCTTTTCAGTCACAGATTTAAGTCAGCTTCAAGTGGGGACTTTCCCCAGCAATATTTATCTTTTGGGTGAGAAGCAGACGTAGGTGGGGACTGTGTGGGGAAACTGATGAAAACAGATTCACACGCAGTAAAGGAGCCAACAGAGAGCGCTGGGTAAAGAGAGCGCATGGCGGGGTGTGAGGGAGTGAAGGCACGGGCGATTAACTAGGGGTTCCACTGGAATAAATGAGGAAATGAGGGCAGAGGAAAGAAATTCTTGAAGGTCGTCAGAGAGCTGCTGGGCACGTGGCTGTTGGTGATAGCTGGCCGCTGGAGGGCGGGAGGAGGCCTGCGGGATGCAGGGAGGCAGCAATGTTGTCCCAGCCCCTGTGTGGCTTGTGAAGCCTCACCCGGGGCAGGGTGGGGAGGGCACAGGCGGTGACACTGCAGTCCCTAGAGCCCGATGGTACGACCCTCAAGGTTTTGAACAAGGAGGGGATCAAGGGAAGAGACAGTATAGAAGCCAGG
>REGO01001379.1:56905-69362 GCA_010120015.1 Rhombomys opimus | reverse complement strand
AAATACATGTGTTTAGAACAAGCAGATCCTGGTGGATCAACTCATTGGCGAACAGTAAAAGTGGCCTTGATTAGATAAAACTAATTTGTCGACTTACTCCAGCCCACACCCTGAGTAAGTAGAACTGTTTGCAGGAAAAACCCGTGAAGAAGCCGCCCCACAGAGCCTCTTTAATGGCTTGTCAGACCAAATGATTTCTGACAAGAACAGGAAACTTTTGGTCAGGCAAAGGGACAGATAATTAGCCAAAGGGCACCTCCCAGGAGAGTTTAAGATCTCAAGCTATAAAAGGGACAGACTCTAACCATTAGACTGTCTAGCCCCCTTTCATCAAGATGTCTAGCCCCATTTCCTTGCACCCACAAGAGCACAGAGAGTGCAGTGGGCTCCCCTGAGAAGTTTCTGTACTCACACTGGCTGCTTGGTCTCTTCTCTCTTCTCTCCCAGGCGCTGAGCCGACTCACTCTGCAGTCTGCACCAGCTCAGGGTGCTTTTCTACCTCACTGCTTTCCCTGAAGCTCCAGTCCCAGGGAAGGGGGCGTCTGTGATTGGGAGGAGACATCTCACATCTCACATGGGCCGTGCCTGATGCTGCCTGAACCTGCCTGGCTGAGCAGGAAACACTGCGGACAGAGTTCTGCTGCTTTGGAATGTACATCTCCACATCTCCACATCTCCGAAGCAGGGTTCGGCTTTTTCTCTTCAAATACAAACAGGGTCTTTGTGTTTAGTTGATGTTCCTTCGCTTTGTCGGATCATTAACTACTAAGCCTTTGCGTGGTAAAGAAGCCTGTTGGGGCTCCCTTCTCTGCTTATTTACACAGGGCCAGGTTCAGTTTTGTAACTACAGGCTGTATTCACAGAGACGGTAAATGCTTAAGTAATATCCATATAGTAAGCGGTTCAGCAACTAATAAAGGGGGAGAAAGTTAGAAACATAGATGGAGAAATGCAGACAAATTACAGGATTAAGTAGTTTGTTTTTGTTTGTTTGTTTTTTTCTGATGTCTAACTAGGTCCTCCCTTTCTCTTTACCCCTGCCTTTAGGGCCACTGGGAGTCATGTAGACACAGCATGAAGAGTATTGCTTTCAACGGACAGATAACAGCACATGGTTAGTTTAGTCTGGTGCTGAGGGGTAGGAAAGGCAGTAATATCAGAAGGGGCTGAGCACTCTAATCATCAGACTTGGGAGCGAAGGCTCTTTTTACTCAATGGACAGAGTTAGCATGCAGTGTGCCTATTAGGGCGTGCCCTGAGGTCCATGCCCATAGAAACTCGAGCACAGTATGGGTGAAACAGCCTCAGGCCACACCCTGGACGATTTTCGGATGGCCTTTCTGAGCTCTGCACTGGGGATCTCCGTGATCTGAGTCTTTAGGTGAGGACTACTCCAGGGAGCAGATTTTCATAGCTGAGGTCAATTCTCGAGCAAGGCTGACAATGGGAGGCAATTAGTCTTTGATAGGGGACAGCATGGAATGTCCCAGTCTCTCTTGATGCCTTCTAATTCTTCTTTCTCTCCTCCTCCTTCTCCTCCTTCTTCAGTGTTCCAGAGTCTGCTTAGATTAATTAGGACAATTCACACAATAGAACTCCACACAACGGTTTAAAATGAAGCCACACAGAAACAGTTCCATGGAAATAAATTTAGTCATTTATTCAACAAATGGTTATGAAAACTCATGTTGTGTCAGGGCCAATTCTTGAAGCTAAAGATGAAAAACAACAAATTACAACACAACAGAACAGCACAGCTTGCAAAGTGTTGTCTGATTTGATCAAACTTTTAAAAAATATGTGAATTTCAACTTTAGGAAGACTACTCAGCAAATATGAACCGGGATTCATTTAGGTGGGAAGGTATGGGTGACTTTACTACTTATTATTTTTGGCAGTTCATATCCTTACAGCACTGAGATTACAACTTCACAAAGAGAAATATGCGTCATTAAAAAAAGTGTTCCCTGTAAGCACAACTGAAAGAGCAAAGACTCATTATATATATATATGTATATATATTTATATATATATATATCAAAATATATATCTCTCTAGTAATATCTATATATAGAGAGAGACTTGGGAGTGAAGGTCTTGGGAGTAGAACACAAAAGGCCTGGAATATATATATATATATATATGGTATATATGTATATATTTTTTCCAGGCCCTTTGTGTTCTACTCCCAAGACCTTGTGGAGAGGAAATGAAGAGATCTGGGGTTGGAGCAATGACTCAAGAGCACTTGCTACGCTGCCAGAAGGACCTGACTTCAGCTCCCAGCACCCACTTCACTGGGTCAGAGCTGCCTGCAACTCCAACACTGATGCTCTCTTCTGGTCTTTGAAGGACACGCATATGCTAGTGTGTGTGTGTGTGTGTGTCTGTGTGTGTGTGTGTGTGTGTGTGTGTGTAATTAAATAAAACCTTCACGGATTTGAAAATCTTTTCAGAATAGATAGGGAAACACAAAACCCAGTAACAGGAGCTCAGGAGGAGGCAGATTAGTTTTCAGATATGTGCAATTGATGATATGTGGAATCTGTAATCCTTAATGTGAAAGTATGACAGATTAATTGTTCCAGGAACTAATTTCTAACTCTGTTTTGCTAAACCTTCCTTTCCCCCTGGCTAGGTAATGCCCTTAACCTTATCCTAATGTGATAAAAAGAATTATCCTGTGAATTCCCATTGCCAAGCAAACAAAAAACCCAAAAAACAAAACAAAGCAAACAAAGAAAAATTTGTTTTGATTTTTTTTCCATCTTACCACAATTTAGACCAGAAACCCCAGCGGTTGTGGAAGATGGGGGAAGATTTGGAGTTCCCTGTATAAGAGTCTCCTAAGAGGGGAAGCAGGCCGTCAGGTTGTGTGACTCAGCCAGCAGAGGCTGCTGGGTCTCTGTCGTTCACTAGGTGCGGTGTCGTACAGAACGCTCACAGCCAAACTGGCTCCCACGGGCACCAGAGGTGTTCTGCCCACTCCACGGTTTTGCAGCCAGTCTGTGACCTGAGATTTCATCTAGACTCCCATTCTCAAGCCACATCCATCCTCTGCATACCCAATCGGTGGCTGCCCTCCCTGCCTGACCAAACCACGGCACTGTCGACTTTCCACTTTGTGTGTGAAGTAAGCCTGGTCACACAAATCTCCAAAGGCCCCCGGGTGTGTGTGGGGGGATCATTTTCTTCAGCTAGTCTTGAGCTTTGGTGAAGATTTTCTTGAAATGCCTAAACTCAGGTGTTTTGAGTTTTAATGGGCACACCTTCCTATTCAGCAATCAGAATCCAAAGTTGGTGGTCATTCCTATATCCCCTTCGGCTCCGAGAGATGAGGATAAATGCTTAATTAAGCTCACGTGTTTACACGATAGCTACGTCCACATGGCTTCCAAATGCTCACCTACACATTTCCCAGAAAAGGGATGTCTCAGTGTGAATAGATCTTTACTTTGGAAGGGATTGTGAGGGCATTTAATGCTCATTTATGGGTTTGATATGTAACTCTACATGAACTAACCATGCTCTAATAGAATAACCCCTCAGCCCAATTTTCTGTCCCGTGAAGGAAACCCTATGTAACAGATATAACTATCAAGAGGGCATGCTCTGAAACTTGGCTTATTGTATAGAGCAATACACTAGTCCCCAAGACTCCCTGTGCGTCTCCCAGTGTTTGGCAGTGAGTCTCAGTATCTGTTTGAGGCGCTGCTGAGTAGAGCCTCTCAGAGGACAGCTCCATCAGGCTCCTGTCTGCAAGGTTGGCAGAGTATCATTCATAGTGTCAGGCGTCGGCACTCTCCCATAGGGCGGGTCTTTGGTTGGGCATCCCCTCTATCTCTGAGAGGACATCCTCTAACTAGACTAGTCTTCTAGTAAAGGGTGGGAGACACCATCCCACCCGCAAAAACTTCAACCCAAAATTCACCCTGCCTTCGAGCTGGGCAGGGGGAAAGATGCTTTGTTCTCCTCTATCCACTATTGTCCTACTGCCTCTCACCGACCCTCCTGCCCTCCAAGAGGGCTCCTTCTGCTTCCGTGTCTCCTGTGTCCATTATCCCTCCCATCTCTTCTTCCCTTACGAGTTTGTCTTCCCCAGTTTCATATCACACCCTCTCCCTCCCCCAACACCACTTCACGCACACCACATAGACCACACACAGCACACATTACACATACACACATGTACACACACACACACACACACACACACACACACACTCCACATCACCTACATGTACACACTCCCCGCACACTTTCTACAGATGAGAGGAAGCATTCAGTATTTGTCTTTCTGCATCTGGTGTATCCCACCAATATGATTTCCAGTTCTGCCCTTTTTCCTGAACGTGCCACAGTTCCCCTTTCTTTACAATGGCTTCACTTTCCGCAGCATTTAGGTGCCTTGTTTACTCGCCAGTCAGTGAACATCTAGGTTCAATCCTTTTCCCAACATTGCGGATGGAGCGCGTGGCTGCCCAAGTCTCTCTGTGGCCTGCGGTTTGCTGGCTCAGCTTCCTTCTTTCTAACACACTCCAGGAGTGGTGTATTCTGGGCAATATGGCAGCGCTGCTTTTCATTATTTGAGAAGCGTCCATGCTGATTTGCGCAGAGGCTGCGGTGGTCCTGCACTCCCAGCGACCGTGCATAGGGGCTTTGCCTTCCTCTCATCCTTGCTAGAATTTGCTGTTTGTTTTGCTTTTCCCCCTAGAGAACTTTCTATTCCTTGGCCATCAGAGTTTGAAGAACAATTCAATTTGATTTTTGTCCTTTCTTAATTTGATATTTGATATGTATGGCTTTATATAAAATCTTGGAACTAAAAATTTTGATTTTTTTTTTAAAATTAGACATTGGATGTGGAGATTTCTGCAACAGTTTAAATCTATCCTTTAGTTAAACAGTTCCAGAAATGCTTCAAGAAAATAAGTCAAGCTTCCTTTTCTCCTTGAGCAGTAGCTCCCTTTGCACTCAGCATAAGGCCTGCCATCCCCACTGTCTGTGCCTTCAATGGCGCCCATGTGCTTTTGTCCGCCACCCAGGTGCCACTGTAACCTGGAAGCCTCCTCCTCCTGGCCGCTGCCAGGCTGAGTCCTCACCACTCTTCAGCTAGCTGCATCTGGGCTTTCACAATGGTCGAGGAACCCTTCCCAGCTGATCTCACGCCCCTAGAAGCACCTAACATGCCCAGCCTTCACGGCTAACATTGCTTTCTTTTACACCGCCTTGTTTAATTCCCTTTTATAAAAAAAAAAAAAACAAAACAAACCCAGAGAGTGTGGCTGGAGAGACGGCCCAGCAGCTGAGAGGGCTTCCTGTGTTTAATTTCTAGCGTCCACACCTGGTGACTCCCAACTGACTGCCTGTAACTCCTGCTCTAGAGGATCTGACACTTTCTTCTGGCCTCCACAGACCCCTGCATTCACACACACACACACACACACACACACACACACACACACACACACACGTGCATCAGGAAAAAGAACAGAAGCCTGACATTGCCTTTTGTGCTTGTTACTTGCCCACACTGCCTCATACCAGAGCAGTGTTGAGTGAGAAAACGATTTTCTTATTTAGAAGGTTTAGAGTGAGTCAGTTCTCCTCAGTCTTGCGAAAACATGGTTGTTGCCTAAATAATGCTTGAAAAGAAAGGCGAAAGCAATGTGGTCAAAGTGCCGGTCATGTGAAGTCTACATCTCTGTGAGTGTTGCTCTGAGTTATTTTCTGCTTTTAACATTCATAATTTTAGGAGAATAATCACTCACATTTCCTTTCATCTCCTACTCAGTGGAAAACACAGACTATTTTGTAGTAGAATAATCCCTTCAGGAACTATCGAGAGACAGCTCCACAGTAGACATAGCTCCAGAATGAACCAAACACGTGCAAACCTCAATCTCCTGGCTTCTTCCTGTGCATTTTACTCCACAGGACCAGAGTCACATTTTGTCTTCTACGCCACCTATTTTCACTTAGAAATGGCACAGATGGGGCTGAGGAGATGGCTCAGTTGCTCAGTTCCCTTACTTGAATGCAGAAGGACTCGAGCTTGGCTCTCCAGCACCCGTATAAAAAGCCAAGTGTGGCAGCACTGCCTGTAACTCCGTGCTGGGGGCACAGGAGGGCAGATCCCCGGGGCTCTTGTGGGACAGAGGCAGGTGGGTCCCTGGAGCTCATTGGACAGCCGGTCTGGTCCATCAGCTCCAGTTTCAGTGAGAGACCTTCTCCAACCGTCGGGTGGAGAGTGACCAAGGAAAGCATTCGCTGCCAGCCTCTGGACTCTGTGTGCCTTCATGTGAACACACGTACACGAACGCGTACATATCACACGCAGAGAGAGAACTGCTTATTTACAACATGATTTTAATTAATGTATTGAATTCTTCTCCATGAATCGGAAATAATCTTCCTGGTTGAAAATTCAGGTCATTAAGCATTTTGTTATTCTAACAATGCTGCGGAAAACATATGTGTACATAGGATTTTAAGTACTCATTAATTCCTTGGTAAAAATTTTTAAAACTTAAAGTGGCTAAAGGCTATGTTTGTTTTAAAATATTCTGATTTATGAGCATTTCAGAGGTGATATGAAAAGACTGCTTCCTGGAATGGAGTAAGAAAGTTTCCATTTCTCTACACTTTTAGGTACTATCTTGGGACAAAAGGGCATTTAATAAGTCTTTTTAAAATTATTCTTTTTTTTTTTTTGTCAGTCACAAGCTTTTATTAGTAAATGCCTTGGTTTTCAGTTGCTTATATTGTCATGACAAAACACCTTGACCAAGACAACTACTTATTTTAAAAAAGCATTTAATTAGGGCCCATAGTTCCAGAGGGTTTTGGCAGGGCGTGTCACAGGAGGCACACAAGCGTGACACTGGAGTAGTAGCTGGAGCTAACATCTGATCTACAGGCATGAGGCAGAGGGAAAGAGACTGGGAACGGTGCAGGCTTTTGAAACCGCAAAGCCCCACCTCCTCCAACAAGGCTACACTTCCTAATCCTTCCCAAACAGTTCCAGCAACTGGGAAACCAAGCATTTAAATGGATGAGCCTATCGGGACTATTCTCACCTAATTCACCACAGTACATTTTCTTTTCTGTTCTTGGCCATTTCCTTTAAGTGGCAGCGTGTGTATTCTCAGAATTTAACCTGAGGGAGACCTGATATATTTTGAGAGTATTGGTGCACCACGTAGGTTGCAATTATTATTAATCTTCTCAGCTACATTTTAGCTCTCCCCATAAGTTACATTTTCTTACGTTAGTTACGTATTGTTCTTAATGATTTCTGGCTTTTGCATTACAGTTAGATAAAAGGCTTTTCAATTCAAGATTTCCTATCATCCTAATTTAAAACTTTTTATCCAATTAGTCTTTTTATCATCTATCTGGCTATTTTTTTAAAAGTATTTTTTGCTATTTTATATGTCAAAAGGTATTACATGATATAAGGTAGATTATACTTGCCATAATTAAATAGTACCAACAGCAAGATTAATTGGATGGGGGTACTGTAATCTGATTGTAGGTGTTTGATCAATGAGTAGCTGGACAATTCCCCGTTTTTTTATTACAAAAAAATTGACACAAATCTTTCCTATGAGATTCTCCAAACACAGTGTCATTTCCGGAGGTGTAATTCACCCACCTGAGTGGTTTTGTGATGGGGCAGTTTGCTGACGGCCGTGTGTGATGACCAACACAGTCATAAAGATCATCGTTAAAGGGAGTCTCCCAGTGACTCATAGCCACACCCAAAGAGACAGTTCTCTCTGAGCTCCATCCTTCCACGTTCCTGATTAAATCTTTCTCTTCTTGGAGCTGGAGACTAAACCCACAGCCTCACATGGCTGACATGAAGATTAAAGGTGGGGTGCATCCTGGGATGCAGCTACACCTTCAACGATGCTTGTCTGCACCTCTGTGCACACGAGCGTAGCCAGAGATGAAAATAAAGCACCCCTGGACACAGGTGCACTTTCATGTTCGCCTCTGCACTGCAAGACGGAAGCAGGTGGAGGCTGAACAGAGTCGATACAGCATTATACAGAGCGAAAGAAAGCAGGTGGAAACAGTGAGTGAACAAAGCGGAGAATAAGTAACTAAGGAGTTTGATGAGTAGAAGGGTAATTACTTATATAAAATGACACTGACTGAAGCATGAGACTGGAAGACTGTTGGAAATGGGGGAATAGGAAAGTAATTCCAGAAGACTTGGACATTCCTGTTTTTGAGTTTCACAGCTCTTTTTCTTCCTGGTTTCTGTTTCCCAGCAAGCTTAAAAATGTTAGCCTCCACATTTTTATGTATAAACAAATTTATCAAAGTATAATTGATAAAGGAAAAAGGGTGGGGCCGGGAGTGGAGGAAAGAAGGGGCTACAAGGATGTAAAGTGAATAAAATAAATGAGAAAGCTTCCTTCCAGAAATCATGTTTTTCAAGCCAACCATGGTGACTCACAGCTTTTAGCTTCAGCACTCTGGAGCAGTTCAAGGCCAGCCTGGTCTACAGAGTGAGTTTCAGGACAGCCAGGGCTACACGGAGAAACCCTGTCTCTAGAATAAAATAACATAAAATAAATAAATCTGGTTCCTCGCCACTGAGACTTTCAGCCGACTTATTCATTTTTCGTGGCTATTCTGTCTTTACAGTTTACTGCAATTAACTTGGAGAGGGCCAGTTCCGAGTCGACCTTGCTTTCTAATGCTTGAAAGCTCGTCACACTGAGGTTCCCACGCTGAGTGTTTACTTCCGGCCTGTGAGGGACTACTTTCTGCCACTTAGGAGCTCCTGCTGACTGATCTTCTGTGCTGGATGCCTTTGTGTAGAGAGCATGAGTCACGGCATGTGAAGTGCTGTGTACATTTTCTTCCTTCTCAGGTAACTACGTGCCCGTGGAATCACAGCCCATCCCTCTTGTCCACCGCCTCCCGATGGAAGGTCACAAGTGACAGTTATGAATGGCATTGGAGACAGCCTCGGGGTGTGGCTGCAGCTGCTGGAGGGCTTGGATCTGAGGGGGTTCGCCTTTAAAAACTTGTTAAAACTGTCTAATATGGTGGTTCTCAACCTATGGGTTGCAACTCCTTTCGGGTCGAATGACTCTTTCACAGGGGTCGACGAGGACCATGAGAAATCACAGATATTTACATTACAATTTATAACAGTAGAAAAATTGCAGTTATGAAGCAGCAATGGAAAAAACTTTATGGTTGGGGATCATCACGACATGAGAAACTGGACTAAAGGATCACAGCATTAGGAAGGTTGAGACTGTTCTAATATTTGGGCCAGACATCACAAAACTACATTCAGTGGTTTAAAATTCAAATATTTTTTTTTTCTTTTTTTTCCTGAGACAGGATTTCTCTGTGTAGCCTTGGCTGTCCTGGACTCACTTTGTATACCAGGCTGGCCTTGAACTCACATACATCGCATGCCTCTGCCTCCCAAAGTGCTGGGATTACAGGCTTGCACCGCAAATAAAGTTTTATTATTATTTTTATTACTCTGTAGGTCTCTGTGTGTCATGTATATGATACACGTATGTGGGAGGTCATGGTGGGAGATGTGAATCACAGTGATAGTGTGGAGACCAGAGGAAGTTATTCCAGAGACAGTTCCTTCGCTTGACGGCGGGAGGACTGGGGAACTGGACTCCTCTTGTTGGCTTTCATGATACTTTTATGCACCGAGCCATCTTACCAGCCCTTTTTTGTTTCCTTTTTTCCCCATTTCTTTTTATATTTAAGATCATCTTGTTACATAACCCTGATTGGCCTTGAACTTTAGATTATCATGCTCTGGCTTTTAGATGCTGAGTTTTTAGATGTATGCACCGCCAACCCAGCATGGATTTGATGCTAATATGCCATGACATCATAGCCCCCACATTTCTGCCATTAATAATAGGGATGGCCTCCATTTTTAGGTTATGTTGTTGGACCAGCCAATGAGTTTACATGACTCTAGTTTATTCCATATATCGCCTCCTGTCTGTCAGCCTTCAGCTCATCTTTCAAGCTAGCAGTCAGCACACAGCATCTTTATCTGAGGAGAGAACATTTATTGAGTTTGAACACGTGCGTGTATTAGGAACAACTTAAAAGAAAAAGCTAAATAATCTTGCAACCATGTAGGACTGTTTGGGGTATACTCATGAGGAATAAATGTCAGAGACAAGATGGTAGAGTTCGTATGTGAATATCAAACAAGCACAATTCATTGTAATACAGGCCCCTAGTCATACCACAACAATACAAAGAGCTAAGCCTGCCTCACCATCTCCGCAGAAACATTTTTAAATGTTCGGCATACAGAGGTAGAATCAAGTATGATCATCTCAAGTGTGATCTCTGACCAGATACTCTCGTTCCAGACAGACTTTGTTAAAGCTTTCTGCTGTTAAATGCCAGTCCAACTGGTTATGCATTCCACACGACATAGATTTCTTTAGGGGATAAAGGTGATTAGGAAATGACATTTTTGCCTCACCTGCACAGGTGTATACAGAGTAGTAATGCATGTCTGAGTTTTACTGTAGCCTGAAGACCAGGAGAAGATTAAATCTCATTCACTAACGGCAGAATGTAACAGGCAGTGATAGTGATAAGAAAGAAAATGGTACTGATATTCTGTTGCCATTAATACGACACATTCCTAATAGTAACAACCATTTGTTAAAAGGATAAAAATGTTTTCTAATAAGCATTACATAGCCCAACACCCTTAGTTTTATATTCTACAACAAATGGCGCCCAACTAATTTAACTCTCCACATCTTCTAAATCATACTTTATCATAATTTGGTGGGGAGAATAAGCTCCCAGGGATACAACCCAAACTTAAAACCTAAAAACTCCTGGGTCAATTGCTGTCTTTTATTTTTATTTTTTATTTTTTTTTGAGAGAGACATTATGGTTTTTATTTCAGATCTCCTTTCCTTTACAGAGAAATAAATATGAGCACTAGAGCATTTTAATTTAAACCAGTATTTTGGTGACATCATTGAAATGAATAAAAACCTTGGCTTCCTTTTCCATGTTTCAGAAGAATTGTCAGAGACCCTGACTCTAATTCCAGTGAGTGAGTACACCACATCATGAAGATCTAATGTACCTGCAAAGGCAGACAAGAGTAGATTTTAAGGGGAAGGGATTTCTGGACAGTCTTTTGTGACCATGCTGTCTCCTACACAATGTGTAGGACAGAGAAGTACCTGCCTCTCAAAGACTCTTCTTAAGAGCTCCAACAGCTGTATTTCATGAGCAGCTTCACTAAGTAAAGACTGTCAGGGAGTGTGAATTATTGTCTTTTAAAGAGAGACTCTTAAACAGATCCAGGAGCAAAAGACAGAAGTATGGAGACAAAGCTGACCTAACAAAATTGACTACTGCCAGGGGATACGCAAGCTTTGCTCCTTGCTGTTGCCAGCTGGCTCAGCTTTCTCAGAATAGCAAGGGCCATGGCTATGAAGACAGGGCAATTTGGAGATGCAAAACTGGGAGGCAGGCAGATCTCTAGACCCAGCTCAGCCTGGAACTGCATCTAAAATTAAAAACAAACAAACAAACAAACAAACAAAAAACCCACCATAGCAGAGGGTGTTTGGATCCCTTTTGGCTTTGCTTTGGTTGTCATAGTCATGGATCTGGTTGCAATGTGTTTGATGGTGATGGATCTTCTAAATGCCTTCTCCAAAAATGTTCAAGGAGAAGATGGGGGGAAAACCAAGAGATGGAATACTAAGTTTTGGACTATAGAAAGGGCACTCTTCCTGATAGAAACTAAATTAACAGCGGCTGAAATTCAAAGCTCTCTGGCTGCAAGATGCTTGTCAGCTTTTTCAGGTAAGAGTCCGCCATTACTGTAGGTAGATCTAAATTGCAAAATATGATGAACTGGGCTTTGCTTGTTACAGCCTAAATTGGCACAACTGCCCCAAAACTTAAAGTTTTCCTGTTTCTTTGCTTGATTTTCATTTAAAGGCTTTGAGTTACAATGATATGGATTTGACATAAAATATCTGAACAAGATGGTGACGGCATATGCCTTTAATCCCAACACATTAGAGACAGACAGGCACATCTCTGAGTTCCTAATCAAAGTAATTTACATAATAAAGCCAGGGAGTCAACCCCTGATGTTTAGCCACTTGCAGAGATGGTCTCAGATTCAAAATGACAAGCTTTTCCGTAGGGTTAAATACTGTGTACGTTCTTTTTCTTTCTTTTTATTTTTTATTTTAATTATAGTTTATTCATTTTGTATTCCAACTGTAGCCACCTCCCTCATTCCCTCCCAATTTCACACTCCCTCCATCATCTCCTCCCTGCCCCTCTTCAAGTCCACTGATAGGGGAGGTCCTCCTCCCCTTCCATCTGACCCTAGCTTATCAGGTCTCACCAGGACTGGCTGCATTGTCTTCCTCTGTGGCCTGGCTCCCC
>REGO01001379.1:34688-52473 GCA_010120015.1 Rhombomys opimus | reverse complement strand
TGCCTTTGCTTCCCAACAGACAGAATTTTGTCTAAAATGGGTAAGCTCAAATGCAGGACAAGTCGACTGCTGAATTCTGCCAAGACAGGGTAAGCAAGTCCTAAATAGTTCCTGTGTCACGTGTATGGCTGTCAAATACACTGAGCCACAAGGCTGAAGATGATACTCCAATGTTATGTAGACTTTTGGGTGGCTGTTCAGGCAGCAAATCGTCTCTGTCAATTTTTTGCTTTTTGGAAGCTGCTAGCACTCACTTCCTATTTACTCAAGTAATTAATTTTATTCCTTCTCAAGTCTCTGATGGAACTGAAGACCAGATAATCAGAATAATACAAATAGCTTAGTTGCTTAGGAAGTTAAAAGATGTTTTAGGTCTAGATAGATGATATTTGGTTAATAAATACAAACTATAAAAATAACTTAGGTCCTTTGAGAGGCAGAGAATAGTTACGAGTGTTTATTTGTCCTTTTTCTAGTTCAGGCTTTGCAGGAGTAAGTACTGAAATGTCCACAAATAGGTAGCCGTATGTACATATGTATTTGTGTGATCACCCTGAGAGATCTATAATTGTTATGTGAAATTTACCCTGTACATTCTGACTTAAAAATTAAGAACACGTTCAGGCAATGTTGCCACCAATCTACTGAAAACAGATTTTCAAGTGGGAGCAGAGCCCAGTACTAACACACGAATGGACTTAAACCATGCTGGAGAGAGGTTCATCTTCAGATGTTTCGCCTTTCATCTCTTTCCCTGATCATTTCTTGCACCTAAGGAGAATAAAAAAAAAAAAAAACAAAAAACTTTTCCACTTGGAATTTTGACCTACTCAGAATTACCACAGCTCATGGGGGTTAAATATGTAGAAGTTTAAAATACAGAAGTCCTTGGGCTGAGCAGGATCAAATGACTTAACACTTCATACATTAAGGATATATGGTTGTAATCTCTAGATGAACCATTATGAAATAGAGATGCAAAAGCTGAAGAGTTGGCTCAGTGCTGAAAAGCCCAGCTCTCCTCTCCCAGAGGACTTGAGTCTGGGAGCTCACAACTGCCTGTAGCTCCTGAAGCCCTCTTCTGGCCTCGGTGGGCACCTGCACCTATGTGAACTTGCCCACACCCAGACCCCACTCACCAGCACAATTAAAAACAAACCAGAAAACATTTAAATTGTTTGGGCAGCAACTGTAATAGTAGGTATGTGCCGCATGTATCTGTCAAAACTTATTTTAAGATCTTTACTGTGTCTCTCTGCAGTATGAAGAGGGAAACTCATGCAAATTATGGTTAGGAAATGTGTCAGTACTGGTTCAGTAATTAAAACAAAACATACCACAAAACAAAATCTTAATAATGGAAGAAATTAGCAATGAAGGCATAGGGGTGGGATTAAGAAGGTAAATGACTCATCATACTTTGCTCCTTTTTTTTTTTTTAACATAGAAAGTGTCTTAAAACAAACTACATTATTTTAAAAATATTCCACTGAGGAATAAAAACATAAAGAGTATCAACTCTAAGGTGACAAAGGGGAAAATGAAGTGATATAAAAAAAAACTAAGAATAAAACAGAACAGGTAAAACAAATAGCATATGAAAAACGAGATCCAAATTAAAAGAATCTCTGAAGACAACATGATAGCTGAAAGCTTGCTGTACACTATTCATAAAAAGGTGAAACTCAGAGATACCCTGTTTGTAGGAAATATGGCAAAAATTTTGTGACTGAGGAAGTTTAAAAATTATACAGGTGAAAGGATGCATTTAATCATCAACAAAAACAGATCTAATAGAATAATGTTACAAAGAAGCAGAGGTCATGATACACCTCTTCAAGGTAAAGATTTCAGTGATCAGAAGGATATAACAATTCTAATTTCATGTGCACCTAACAGCTTCGTCATCAGCACCATATGCACACAGCTGAAACTCACAGAACAACTGGAGTCAGCCAATCACAACCATGTTGGGAGGGTCAAAAGTCATGAGCACGCTGGTACAGTGTGGTGTCATATTTACACCACTTCCTAAAAATTGCAAAGGAAACTTCTTCCCAACTCCAAATGATTTATTCACCATAATTAACCATATGCTATGTCATAAAGAAAGTCAAGACATTTCAAATACTAGACATCATCCAAAGTGTCCATTAACAAAGTGGGATTGATTTAAAAACCAGAGACAGTCATGAACTCCAATACCTAACAATTAATAGAAATAATCCAATGTCAAAAAATAATGAGGAAGAAATCATAATTAAAATTAGCAACTATTTTGAAGTAAACAAAATAACACAATTCACATTTCTGTGATAAAACTTTAAATGAATATTTTTGTCCAAAAGGAAGTTTTGCTTTTATGTAGGAATAAACACTCAAAGAATTTAAGTAGTTGCTACATATTATGGACAAAGCACAAGCCCTATCCTCTAAGACACACACAAACAACAACAACAAACAATCACACAAACAAAAACCCCCAGAAAAACCAAACTTTTTGGTTTTGAACCTACAACTACTTGCAAATGCTAGGATTAAGCAAAGGCAGTCCATGACAAGATGAAAGTATTCAACTCTATTTTTCAACTTAGAGTCAATAGAAATAATAGTCCAGGGGAATCTAGTCTCTCTGCGGTGAAGTGGCCTGCTCAACTATGTCCAGATGCTGAAGAGGGAATAGGAGCTGTACATGAGAGAAGATTCCTTCATTGGGCTTACATCCCCTGTGCCTGTCTGACCCCAGAAACATAGACTCATCGGACAGGTTCAAAGTAGTGTAGGCAGTGGTTGAACGTTTGATCTGAGATATGATGTCAATCACAAAAGACAAGATAGAACTCATGGCTTGACTCTAAGGATGTTACTGGCCAACAGAAACCCCAACATTCACCAAAGGACTAGAGTCAAACTCAGTCTGCATGCTATGTTTACACCGTTCAAGACTGTCTAAATGCTCTTACAGACTACTTAAAATAATTCCACCCACCTTAAGGAAAGGTAATTAACAGCTATTGACTCAACGATGATCTTATTATTCGTCAAAACAAGGCCTTTAAAGTTGTCTTTGTCCAGGAAATAAAAATACACCAAAAAGAACCAAACCAAACCAACAACAACAATAAAATCCGTCAGAAGTGGAAAATATCAAAATGACCAAATATAATTTACTTTTTCCCTCCTACCGTTGCTCAAATTATGTGTGTGCGCACACACATTCATCCATGAGAATATGGGCATTGTGGGTGTCTCGGAGCGCATGTGGGAGACAGGGGATAAACTGGCTCATCGGTAGTCTTCACTTTCCACCTTGTTAGAGACAGGGCCTCTTTGTTGTTTTCTGCTCAGTGTAGCAGTGTACCTGCCTCGGGTGTCTGCTGAGAATTCTCTCTCTGCCTCCTATATTCCTGTAGGAACACCGAGGTTAAAAATGCTCCCCATTAGGCTTTTATATGGATTTTGAATTCAGGCCATCATGTTTATGCAAATACTTTTTGCCCACTGAGCTGTCTCCTCAGCCCCCAAGTAGAAATTAATCACTGAAAATTGATTAAAAAAAAATCACTGCTGGGTAAAGGACTTGCCGTGCAGGCATGAGGAGCTGAATTTGGTCCCCACCACCTACACACAGGCTGGGTGTGAGAACGTGCTTAGAATTTCAGTGCTGGGGAAATAGAGACAGGAGAAGCCCTTAGGCCAGAGGTTCTCAAGATCCCCTTGGTTCATTGAATAACCCTTTCACAGGGGTCACCTAAAACCACCTGAAAACACAGATATTTACATTATCACTCATAATAGTCTCAAATTTACAGTTATGAACTAGCAACAAAAATTAATTTTATGGTTGGGGTCACCACAGCATGAGGAACTGTATCAAAGGGCTGCAGCATTGAGAAGGTTGAGAACCGCTGTCTTAGGCTCACATGACATCCAGCCTATCCTGACTGGCTAATAAGATGGACAGTTCCTGATGTCTGAGGTTGACCTCTGGTCTCCACATGCTTACATATACACCTGCACATGTGTACACATGTGTACGCCGCCACACAAATGAGCTTGCATACATACACATTATATGTGCCAGAGAGAGAGAGGTGACAAAACCATGAACAGAGCTTCAGGAATCTGTAGACTATCAGAAGGTTTAACAAAGGTAATGTGAGTTTCAAAAAAGAAGAAAAAGAAAACATACAAAACAAAACAGCCCCCTCCCCCCCCAAGAGAACAGGACAGAAAAATGGTGAAGAAGACGTGGCAGAGAACTTCCAGAATTTGGTAAAAGACACATGCATAGTGTGGAGTCCTAGTTTATCCTCCTGAAGTAAATTCCAACGTGCATCCCCCAAACCTCTCTATGTACCAGAGAATAAAATGATGGGATGAAGGCAGCCGAAGAAAACAGTGTATAAGGGAGATAGAATTTGGGTGACTGAGATTTTCAGAACTCCCCAGGGTCAGAAGGTAGCAGAAGCACACTTTTAAAGATCTGAGCAAAAGGCAAATACAATGTCCAGCAAAAACGTCTTAAAGGAATCAAAGTGATAAAATTTTCTGATGAATGAAAACTATGAGAACATATGGCCAGTGGCACTGTAATGCTAACACCGCACAAGAGAAGGCTTTCACCCTGGGCGGGGTTGGGGTGGGGAATGGTTCAGAGAGACACTGGGACATTTTCCAAAAGGCCACAGAAAGAAATGGAGCATTCTTTCTTTTTCTTCCTACTCTTCTTCCAGGGTTTCTCATAGATTTAACCCAATGGAGAAACAGGAGACAAGCTATCTGTAGGGTGGGGAAGCGAGAAAGAGGGATGTGAAGAATCAAAGAGAAGACATGCAATATATACAATAAGAGAAGGGAGGCAAAGAGCAGGATTGGAAAGGTCAAATGACTGACTATTTGCAAATGATGTGCTTGCGTCAGCAGAAACCCTCAATCCTTCAACACATACATCCGTAGAATCAGTCAGGTTCAGTGAGGCTAATGACCACAACAGCAAAAACATTGTATTTCTACTTGCTGGCTAGTTAGATCCTGAAATTCTAAAAGTTTCTATGTATCGTAGCACCAAAAGTAAATGCCCATGAGTAAAGCCACCAAAACACACGTGTAACATGAATGCAAATAGTAAATGTACCGAGAGAGGTTAAGACCTACACGAATGGCAAACACTCTAAAGCTGTCACTTCTCACCAAATAAAAACCTAGTTGAGCCCAAAAGCAACCACAGCAAAAACCTCACTAGCGTGGTCGTTCTCAACCTGTGGGTTTGTAACCCCTTTTGTGGCTCACATATCAGGTATCCTGCATTTTAGATATTTACCTTATGATTCATGATGGTAACAAATTACAGTTATAAAGTAGCAATGAAATAATTTTATGATTGGGGTCAACACAACATGAGAAACTTAGGAAACGGTCCCAGCATTAGGAAGGTTGAGAATCACTGCACTAGTGTGTGTTTGCGCGTAAATAGAGGTATATACATTTGTGTAACTTGACGAATAATTCTTAGAACTAATATGGAAAGAAAGGTCCAAGAAGGTCAAAGATATGTTCAAAGAAGAAAAAAAGTGGGCATGCTTTCTCTACTAGGTACAGAGTTATTCTAGCCATAATAATTGTCTTATTTTGAAACAATTCTAGATAGATATGCTGAGTGATTGAAATATAGATCAGCGTGCAAATTACAGCCTTTACTAAAAGACGGTGGTTTCTGGATGAATGTAAAAAAGTGAATCTTTGCATAATCTTATGTTATATACAAAACTGATGAAAGATTATGGACATAGATGTGAAAGATAACAAGCAAACAAACCCTGCTTCATTACACACACACACACACACACACACACACACACACACACACTCTGCAAAATAATGTAGAAAATCATAATCAAATGTGAGTGAAACTTCTAACGTAAAACGGTGGAAGTATTAATCATAAAGAAAAATATCACTATATTTGATATTAAATTTAAGAATTTCTGCAGATCAAAAGATAAGAGCTAGAAGGCGAGACAGAGACTAGAAGGATGTACGAAAGGAAATGTGATTAACCAAACACTTGGGACCCGGGTGTATAGAAACCTGCTGCTAATGAGTAAGACATGAAGCAATATTATAAAAAAATAAGTGTTTGAAAATGGCCAGATGGAAAAACATGCACTTGCCTATTAGCTAGGAAAAGGCAAGAGGACACAACAAATTTTACGGCCTGCTTACCTGAACAGCCACGGCTAAGTACAGTGACAGCAGTGAGCAGCAAAGCTACCCAGCTACTGGGGGAAAGGAGTGCAAACTGGCACACTCACGCTAGAGAAGGACACAATTCACTTGAGGCTAAGCAAATACACGCTCTACAATCTAGGGCTTAAAGGTATACAGCCAGGAGAAACGTGCCATGGAAAGCCGCGGGTGGGAAGGCTTTTAGCAACATGTTTTGTGATAGCTCCAAATTGGAAATAAGCTCCATGCCCGTGAAAAAGAGAATGGGTTGGCCACAGTGTTCTACACCATGAATAACACGTATGTAATTTTGAGCAAAAAAAGGAAGACAAAAGCAATGCTGACTGCAGATGGTTCAGTTCAAGGAGCCCACGGGTCTCAACAACAGTGTTTCACCACTGATCACCAGTAAAATTTCAAAGAAAAGTGAGCAGGTTATTATAAAGGTCAAAAACAAGCAGTTCCTTTGTGGGAGGTCTGTGAAGCTGGAGATGATGGCCTTTTTCAGTTTGAGAGAGAGAGAGAGAGAGTCTCGCTACGAAGCCCTTGCTGGCCTTGGGTTCACAGAGAACTGCCCGCCTTTGCCTCCCGAGGACTGGCACTAAAGATGCGAGCCACCATACCTAGCTTTATTCTATACTTTAGTAAAAACTCTTGAGGGGAAGCTGCAGGTCCGTTTCCTTCCTGATGACTTGCAGCTGTTCGTGTTTTGCTTTGGTCATCTGGCTGCGCACGTCTGTTTTCCAACCATGAGACCAGAAGGAGGATCGTTTCGCTCTCCCACTCCATACCTGGCCTAGCATGAAATCCAGGGGATCATCAGGCTTTTCATAGACTAGGTTTTCAGTGATCTGCTGAGAGAAAGCACAACGCACCATGCTTTGGTTCTGAGATGTTTGCAGTTAGCTTCCCTCTACCCTCGGATATCTCATAGCCCTTCTAAAGATGTTCACAGGTCTCCTAACATCTTACTTTCTTTTTCAAATGGTTTATTTTTAATGTGCATTGGTGTTTTGCCTGCACGTATGTCTGTGTGTGATGGTGTCAGATCTTAGAGTTACAAACAGTTGTGAGCTGCCATGTGGGTGCTGGGATTTGAACCTGGGTCCTCTGGAAGAGCAGTCAATGCCCTTAAACTGCCGAGCCATCTCTCTAGCCCCCTTACTTTATTTGGATGAAATCAGGCAAATTAGGATAAAAAACTGGAGAAATAAAAATTTAATGATAAGTAATATTTTGGGCTGTTTCCAAGACCAAAGAGGTGGTGAGAAAGTTTGGAATTGTTTTGAGAACCATGGTATTGGCTAGATGATCAATTACCAAATTAATCACTTGAAAAAGAATCAAACAATGGCCTTTTGAATAGGAATAGAAAACACGGGGGGCTTAATGTACAGTCTTCTGAGATGCTTGGCTTTACAACGTGACAATTATGTTTAGTTTTAGTATTAAATGGGAAAGGAAATATCAGGTCTTTGAGGCTGACTTTCATACTTTTTGCTGTTATTGAAAAGCTCAAACTGTTAGCATAATCAGGAACTGCCAATCAGGTTAATTTTCAGAAATGACACATTCAGATATGCTTAATGTACCTTCTGTCCCTCAATGAGGTATCCAATCTAGACTTGAAGATTTTAATTTAATGACTTGATCAGCTAATTGTATAGTGCTGGAGACTGCAGTGTGTACGTGAGGCAAGCATCTTTTCACTGCGCTACAAGCCAGACTCTTCGGGTATGTTTTTATTGAACAATATACAGACTTGATAATTTATTTTCCTTAAAACTACACTGCATCACAGGCATTAATTCTTCTTTAATTTGAAAAATGATAAAATGGTTATTTTTTAAAAAAAATTTAAATGTATCATCAGTATGTGCATTTGTATGTATGTACCTTGGTATGTGTACAGAGGTTAGAGATCAAGCTTCATGGAGTCCGTTCTCTACTTCCACCTTTACGTGGGCTTGGGGGGCATTGAACTCAGCTCATTTGGCTTTTCAGATCAGAAGGCAAGGGCTTTTAACCAACTGAGCTTTCTTGCCTGCCCCCAAGCTCTGCCTTCTATTTCACAATTTAGCAACCCCTCCTTCTCTTTAGCCATTACTAGTTCTTTGATTAAAGACAGAAACTAGCCACTTGTGCTCTCCCAATCAAAGGGCATTTTAAGAAGGAAACATCATAAAACAGGGCTAATGAAATAGGTATTTTTTAAATCCTCGTGAGGAATCTGAGAGCCATGGATGTCAAGCCATGGCCCCCAGTTCACAAAGATGTAAATGATGGCGCTGACAGATGTCCCTATCCCAGTGGACGTCAACTTTTCCTCATGCTGTGACCCTTTCCTACAGTTCCTCATGTTGTGATGAGCCCCAACCATAAAGTTACTCTCATTGCCGCTTCATAACTGTGGTTTTGCTATTGTTATGAATCATAACGTATGATTCATACCTTGTTAGGAATCTGTGCTTTCTGTTGGTCTTAGGTGAGCCTTGTGGAAGAGTCTTTTGACCCCCACAGGGTTGCTAACAACAGGTTGAGAACCAACCAACTCATTTTTTTTTTTTCTTACAAACTTATTTAAAGCCAAAACTTTAACTATTGGCCAGATTCTTTTCCAGCAACCACGGCATCATTTTCTTGGTGTTTCTTATCCACTCCTTTAAAAATTTCTGAAATAGGCTGTGCTCCTTCACCCAGCCCTCACCCTTTTCAGCAAATTTCTTCTACCACTTTCAAGGCCCATCATCAGGAAGAAAGGTTCAGAGTTAAGAGCTTTACCTGGAATATCTGAAGAATGTTGTGCTTTTCCATGTATCGGAGCGCAATTTGATAAGGATCTTCATAAACGATGGGAGGGAACCGCCTCCTGCCAGCTTGGCTGTATCTTTGAAAACCCTTTCTTTGCTCAAATTCTCCAAAAGCATCCTGGAATTGAAATATTACCCTAAGCATTTATTTTTTTTAAATACATCTGAAATTAATAGCGTTTTTTTTGCTGTTATCAAATGGGATCTAGATTTGATGAAATTTAATATCAAGAATTAAGATTTAACACCAAGAATTAAGGAAGATACACCTATGCTACTTTCATCTCTTGTGTGTGTGTGTGTGTGTGTGTGAGAGAGAGAGAGAGAGAGAGAGAGAGAGAGAGAGAGAGAGAGACCAATGACCTTAAAGGTTCCTTACAAAAGATGGGTCAAAAGTTATTTATGGAAGCACTGGGAGCTTTTCAGTGGTTATACCACTGAAGAAAATATAACTGTCACCCAAACCACTAACTGCCTGTAGGTTCTCAGGGCCAGTTCTTGGAGAGACCCATCTCATCTGTAAACACTATAAAGCACCTCAACATTTGGAGGGAGGGTATCTTCCTCTATTTCAAATACTTGCTGTCACACAGAGAACTTTGAATTCCCTTGCTATGGTAGGAACCCGGGCTTTGAAACAATCTAGTGGGACAGAATTAGTAGTAGAACGGGAAACTCTGGCTTTCTAAATCCTGGTTCACTGATCCTTCCTGAGTGGCCTGAGGATAATCAGGAGGTCCTGAAGCCTATGGGCTTAGAAGCCTGCGAGTTACATGGATTTATTTCTCATCTCCAAATTAGCACGAATCTTTCTATCTGGTGATCTTGTTTCCAACCCCACAGGTCCTATCCTGGCCTCCAACCTCCCAGGCAGGTATCAGCTGTCCCTTTTACCTACAGTTGTGTTTTCTGTGCCTTGAATTGCTTCTTGATTGGAGAAATAGTACGTTTTGCTTGTAATGTAGGGCAGTTTTTCACGTGAGAACTGGAAGTCAGTGGCTATTTCAGACTCAGGTGGGAAGACTTGGGCCGTGGCTGAACTTTCTGTTTCCCCTGTTGAACCTCTAGATCGGACTTCTATTTGACTGTCTTCAAATGTGCAAGGCTGTATTTTTTGGTCCGCTTCGTTGTTGTCAAAGGTTTCAGATAATGAACCCTGGGCAAAGGGTTTGTAGTATGAGTCAGCCTCGTTTTCTGTTGCATGTCCCATATTGGCATAGTCTGCTTCCTTATCCTCACGAAACCTAGGTTGAACAGGAAAGTCTTCAGCCTCGTAATCATCTGTGCTGTATGGTTGGCTCTTCCCTGACAGTCTAGAGTCACTTTGGTAGGATGAACTCTGGTCAGTCTGCTCAGAAGCTCTCTTACTAGTTGGCAAAGACATTCCAACCTCTATCTCCTCACGGACTTTCCCCTCAACTTTCCTGGGTATTTGCTGACTAGGTGGCTCAGATATTCTACGGCCAACCTGCTGAGATGCTCTTATCTCAGCACTGCCAGGTGATCTGTGGTCCATCAGTTCTTCGGAAGCTCCTTGGTCAGTCTGTCCAGACCTTGTGTTAGCAGCTTGGCTGGGTGCCTTGTTGCCAGTTGGCTCAGGTTGTTCATCCTCAGGATGTTTGGAACCTCTGTGAGTAGCCTGTCCTGCTTCTCCCTGGGTCTTCTTGTTATCTGGGGATTGGGCTATGTTTTCCTGGTTGAAGAATCCATCTGAAGCCTCTCCTGGAGGTTCATCCATTTTCTGCTGCGCCGCTGACTGGCCTTGTTGCCAGGCACTGTGGGTGGGGCCTGGGCTTGATTGTCCAGGTGACCTTGCATGAGCTTGTGATTCTGTCGGGGCTTTGTTCCGCCTCTGCTGAGCAGGATATCTGGCTGATGACTGGGCAACAATCACTCTCAAAAAGGAAGACTAGCTGAGGGCTACTGCAGTGGGAGCAGGAGCTGGAAGACCGTCTCCTGAGAGGAGGTAAGTCCCCTAGACAGGCAATTTGGATCCTCCATCACCACCTAGCAAGGAGGCCTCATGGTTTTCACTGGTGCCTAGAGCTGTTTCTCTGTTTCATTCTCTTTTCCAGGCAGGTTCAGGCACAGCAGGGACTAGGTTCTCTCAGAAACTACTCTTTGAACTCTTCCCCCAGACAACATGAAGGTCGGCCGTACCTGAGAGGATAGGTTCATTTTGCCACTAAATTAAATTCTCACTGCTTTGGTGTCTGGCTTTGCCTTGTCACAGTTGTGCTGTGTGGCGTATGAGGCCCTTTCTTGCTGACTTAGAATGTGTGATCCATGGCCGGGAGAACAGCAGGAAGAACTAGTAAGAGTAAGTTCAAAAGCCATACAGTCCAGTGGTCTCACAGCTAAAACGGTGTTAAGGGGAGAAGGCTAAACCAGAGTTCCAGAAAGGAAGAAAACAAAGTGTGGCCACATAGCAGAAGAAATAGTTTGACAAATAAGAGAACTCGCACTTGGTCGTGGTGGCCAGTGGACAACAAGTTTTAAGATCTGTACCCCTTCTCTAAAAATAAAGCATGTGTGAGATCAGGCAATTTATTACCATAAGCTTAACTGCATTTAACAATTAAGGAAGAGATTTAAAGTTTAAAGGTCAATAGTTGGGTTCAATCTGTGGAGGGAGTGAGAATTTCCATCCATTTTCAGGATCAAAGAGGGAACTCCAGGAACAGTATGGTAACGCCATTTATGAATGAGTGCCTGAAACAAAGGAGTAGCTCCAAAAGTGTTCACTGAATGAAAATTTGTAAATGATCTGTATAGAGGAAATGGTCACCACGTTTCGCATACATAGGTGATAAACGGTCTTATAGCTTTCACCTTCAAAAAGGTATCAATCTGTGTACCTGCTTTTAAGTTAAGTATAGCCATTTTATATATAAAAAAAGAAACATAAAGAAAACATTCCTTATCTGGGTATGGTGGTGCACACCTGTAATCCCAGCACTCAGGAAGCAGAGGCAGGTGGATTGCTGTGAGTTCCAGGCCAGCCTGATCTACAAAGCGAGTCCAAGACCGTCAAGGGAAACTCTGTCTGGAAGAACCAAAACCACTTTCCCCGAAAAAGAAAGAGAAAGAAAACATTCCTAAATATTAAAGATACAACTTCTATTAATTTGTTCCCTATATGTGTCATTATATCTATAGGTGTATACATACTACAAAATCATCACTTATTTGAGGTCTTCTTTTGCGGTGGAGATATTTGTAGCCACACTCCTCTGATGCTGCTCCTACTGCATCCCATAGAGTTTTGGGGTGTTGTGTTTTGTTTTTACCCATCTTAAATAAATTTGTCACTTCTCCTTAGGAATTATGATTTGGCACCATATCTAGAAATGTGTTCATTTCTAAACATTCATGAGTTTTCAAGTTTTCTTGATGAATTCTTGGCTTCACCTTTAGGTGTTCTGAGAGAATTCTTTGTGCGATGTGATCTTTTCTGACGTACAGAGGCTTGCTTTGTGTTCTGACATGCCATGGTTTGAAGAAATGGCCCGTGAGAAGGATGTGTATTTGCTCTTGTTTGGTACAGTGGTTTTTCTGTGTTATGTATTTGTTTCGTTATGTTGTTCATGTCCTGTAGTTGCTTATTGACCAGTTTAAATATTCTATCCATTATTGAAAGTGAGGTATGGAAATCCCCAACTGCTTTTGCAAACTGGCCTTTCCCTCTCTTCAAATCTGTTAGATTGTTTCATGTTTTGAAGTCAGCAAAACTCCATAGAACAAATATGTATGATTACAATTCCTTTACCTTTGTATTTAGATTACCGTTTTATCAATATGTAAAATACTTGTCTATTGTAACAGTTTATGACTTAAGGGTTATTTTATTTTGTCTCATACTAACCTAGCAAACAAGCTCTTTGGTCAGAGCTTGTGGGGTCATTTCACAGTCTTTCATTTTCAATGCTTTGCAATATTAGAACAAGGAAGAGTCTCTGGAAGACAGAATACAATTGGAGCACTTTTTCTAAAGTTTATTCTGACAAACTGTTTCTTTTGTTTGAAGAGTTTTGGTCCATGTATGTTTAAATTAATCATGGATGAGGAAGGATTTAACTTCTGTAAATTTCTAATCTGTTTTCTATTGTCATATCCTTAACTGTTCTATCACTGTCTTCCTTTGTGTTTTGATTTTTTTTGGAAGTCTACTATGTTAATTCCCTTTTTGTTCCTTTTATGACTATATTTTTTGTTATTAGTGGTTATCAGGGATTACAATTTACTTTTAATCTCATACTCTGTAATGTAAGACCTCACAGTTCAGGAGCTCAAGATCGCGCCCTTCCCAGAAACTCCCCCAGACCAAGACAAAAGCAAGAGGTTTATTAACCATTATGCAATGGGGTCACCCCTGCCGGTCAGCAAAGAGTGGCACCGGGAGACAAAGGCCTTTAGGTTTTTAAAAGAAAAATTGTGGGAAATTTGAAGTTGCAGTTTTGGCAATTTAGGATTGGATGAGGAAGCTACAAAGTAAGATAGTCTTAGGTGCTCAAGCTTGGCCAGTCCTGCCAAGTGTGGATGCAGCTGAAATTAAAGGTGGGGGTAGTTAGCTCATCCTTGAAGCTTAGGGCTGTGGGCTCTTGGCTGGAGGTCAAAAACTGCTCAGAAGTCTGGATTCGTTGCTAAGAAACACTATCTCAAAGACAAGGGTCTGGTCCTTCTTTTTGCTGAGTGAAGGTCATTGCTTGCTTGCCTTTTTTTTTTTTTTTCTCTCTGTCCTCACAGATAGGGTCACATTTTTCCATTCTCTGGAAAGGTACTAAGAGGCTTTAGCTTAACCTGAAGCTAAAACTCAAAACTATAGGCTTTAGAAGACATACGGGTTAAAGTTAGTCTAACCCTTTCAATACCACCTATTAAGTCTATTCATGCACTTCTTTACCATAATTAATATGCATGTGTTGAATCACTCCTGTATCCCTGGAATAAAATCAAGTAGGTCATAATACACCATCATCGTAATGTGTTTTTGACATGTGCAAGTATGTTTAGTGTATTCTTGACATGTGCAAGTATGCTTTGGAGAAATTTTTTTTGTCTAAATTCATCAGGGAAATTGGCTAATTGTTGCTGTTTTTCATTGTGTCCTTATTTGATTTGGTTCCAAGACAGCACTGACTTTGTAAATATACTTGGAAGTTTTCATTCCCTTTTTAACAGTTTAAGAAGAATTGGTGTTTAGCAATTTCTTTTTTCAATCAATATATTTTTTAAGTGAAAAATTTTCATACCATTTTTTTCTGATTACAGTTCCCCTCCTCCAACTTCCCCTAGACGCTCTCCACTCACTCACTTTTTTTTAAAGAAAATATTTTTATTTTTTTATGTACATGTGCTTTGCCTGCATATATGTTTGTTCCTTGTGCATACAGTGCCCTCAGAGGCCAGAAGAGGAAGTCAGTGCCCTGGAACTGGAGTTAGAAATGACTATGAGCCACCATGTGAGTGCTGAGCACTGAACCCAAGTCCTCTGCAAGAGCATCAAAGGCACCTAACCACCGAGCCATCTCTCCAGCCCTACGGTTCAGTCTAATGTTAAACTTTGTTCGTTGACTTTGAGTTTGAGTGACTTATCCACTGATACTGTCTCGGGATCTATCTGGCTTTTTATTCCCATTCGTGTTTGTTTAGTTAAACCGAGAGCTCCAAATATTTACCAAATATCTATTTGTGGTTGTTACATCTTCAAGATAGTTACCTCTGTTTTCATTTAACGATCTTTGTCTCTTTTGACTAGTTTTTAATATGAAGTCTACTTTATCACATATCAAAATAGCCATGCCAAACTACTTTCAGAACCCATTTTATTGATAGATTGCCCTTTATTTTGTCTGTGGGTGGCTTTCCCAGTGAAGACTATTTCTCAGAGACAGCAGATGGCTGGATATAGTTTTCAGTCCAGTTAATCAGTCTTTGGTGGTATGCAGAGGCCAATGTCTCAGTTATTTTTCTATTGCTGTGACAAAACAGGATGACCAAGACAACTTACAAAAGAAAAATTTGGGCTCATGGTTCTAGAGAAAGTCAGAATCCATATTCCCAGAGGGAACCATTTGTATTTGTGGTTATTGTTGAGAGATGCTTAAGAGCCCCTGAGACTTCACTGGTTGCTTTCTACTGTTGGTTGGCTTGTTTATTCTCTTCTTTCTCTCCTATGAGTATTAGGGCTCTGCTGGTTCACTGTGCCAGACCCGATGATGATCCTGTGATCTCATGATGGAAACTGTCTTTCGTCCTCTGCAGAGAGTATTCCTTTAAGTATTTTCATCAGTGCCAGCTTGGTTGCCATGAACTGTCTTAGTTTGTATCAGTTTTGAAATGTCCTCATTTCAACATCAATTTTAAAAGATAGCTTTGCCAGGTGTAGCAATAATGACTGGGAGGTATCTTTTCTGAGGCTTGAAGTAAGTGCACAGTTAAATTCTTCCTTCAGCTTTGGACAGCTGACAAGAAAGCTGATGTTATTCTGATGTTTGTCTTTGGGGGTGAGTTGGTACTTTTCCCCTTTAACACAGTTTCTTGGATTTGTATTTGATATCTTGACTCTAATATGTCATGGAGAGGGTTCTTCTCTGGTTATGGATATATTTGTGGCTCTAGATCTGTTTAATGTTTATATTTTTATTTTTTTAGATTTGGGGAACTTTTTCTAGAACTGAATTGAATGAATTCTTGATGTCTTTGATTTAATAATTATATTTATTTATTTTATAAAGTTTTCAATATATATATTTAATCTATATACTTACATATAAATATATATTTAAATTGCTTTTAAATAATAATTTAATAAAAAATTATTATAGCAACTCCTTCTATTTTATGAATTCTTTGGTTTGATTTTTGATAGTATTCCAGAATGCTTAGATAGTGTGGCTTTGCTCATTTGTGTTTTTTAAATTATTGGTATTTGAGACTAAATTTTTTTTTACCTTGTTCTTTCTTGCCTTCTCTCTCTCTTGGCAGAATGTGTTGGTGATGCTTTTCATTGTGTTCCAAACATATCTATTTTTTTTTTGCAAATTCTTAATTTTATTGCTGAAGTTTCCCACATTGCTGACTCTTTCAGAATTTTGCTGATTTTCTGATGTATTTTTCTAGCTTTTTCCATTATGCGTTTTTCTTAATTAAGTCCTGGATTAAATTAATCTACTTGTGTACTTTTTTGAGATCTTTGCCACTAAAGATTTTTATCACTAAACTTTTGAAAGCTTCATCTGTCATGTTTTCCTATTTCAGTTGAAATTCAGTGGTTGAAGAGTTATAATCTTTGGGGCGGTCATGCCACCTTACTGCTTTGACAGTCCTTTTGTGTTTCCGTGCTGTGGTCGATGCATGTGTTGGTTTTATGTTTCTTCTTGTTTTCTTGGTGGCTTTCTGAGCAAGAAGTTCACTCCTGATGTCTCTCGACGATACATCCTCATAACATTAACAATGTCAAAGGCAAACAAGATACAGAAATATATGTCACCAGCAGGCATAATCCAGAAAATTGGAGAACTAATGCAGAATATGCTATCAGTTTTAATTATTTAGGAAAAAGTGGAAATAGTATGGAGTTGGGACAAAAATAAAAAGAAGAAGCAGTAAGGGGAAGATGGAACCAAAGTGAAGTTAAATAAACAAATGAAGACAAATAGCAGGAGCAGAGAAGCCAACGATGATAAAAAGATAAAAAGAAAAGACAAAGATAACAAAAAAAATTGTTCCAATAATGAAGTTCAAAAATAAAATTAGAAAACTAAAAGAAACCAAAGAGAAAATTAAAATGTGAATTAAAAAAATGAACTGAAACAAACTCAACTCAACCCCAAATAGAACCGAAAAACAAACAAACAAACAAGCAAAAAAAAAAAAAAAACAACCCAAAATCAAGTCAGGTAAACTCAAAATTCTACTAAAAGTAGAGGAGATGGGAAGGCAGAAAAGGGAAGGAAGGGTGAGGAGAAGGGGGAAGAAACATAATGGACATAAAAGGAAACCACACATACACACACACACACACACAAAAAGAGAGAGAGAAAGAGAAACGGGAAGAATAAGATTGCCCAGCGGTGAAAAAAAAAAAATGTACAAACAAAATTATACGAAACGATTAAATATAATAAACTAAAAATACACTAAAAGTGTGAGGGGATATAATTCTGTTGGTAGAGTGCCTGCCTAGCATGCATGAAGTTTTTTATTTGGCCACCAGTACTCCATGAATGACACGGTGGCACCTGTAATTCCAAGCATTTGGGAAGCCGAGGCAGGAAGATCAGAAATTCAAGATTACCGGCAGCTATTGCATATCAGCTTCAAGGCCATGGTGACATGAGGTTCTTCCTTAAATCAAACGAAACAAAACAACGGGGGCGGAGGAGGGACGGTACAAGGAGTAGACGTTGAAAATGCTTACTGGGGGTCCTTGAATATTGGGCTGGCGGAGGAGCTGTGTGGAACGTGTGGCCCCTGTTTAGTTTTTAAATTTGCCTACGCTGGTGTCCAGCCTGTGTTAGAGAGATGTCTGGTGGCCATCAGAGCTGTGCTCACGTAAGTAGTTTCCCTTCTTGGTGGACCAGTGGCTACATTTATCTCTGCAGTCTGTGAGTGGGGTGGGTTACCTCACCCTCCAGACAGGCCTCCGACTTGTCCCTCTTGGGGTGGCTGTGTCTCTAGCTGAGCATGCCTGTGCCTTCCTGCAGTGTTGGGAGAGCTGTCTTCACACCTTTTTTTTTTTTTTT
>REGO01001379.1:22810-34678 GCA_010120015.1 Rhombomys opimus | reverse complement strand
AAACAAACAAACAAACAAACAAACACCAGGAAAGAATCCCCTCCTCACGACCAGGAGCGGCCCAGGAGGAGAGAGGCTACCGGAGGGGAAGGAAGGACAAAAGGAACCCCCTGCGGGCTTGGGGCCTGTGAGAACTACAGTCTGGCGGGACTGGCTCCAGGCACACAGGCTAGGACAAGAGGGTTGGAGGCAATTCTCCCTTCAGCTTTGCACAGCTACTTGGGTTGCTCCTTCTCATTTGTCCCTGCCTGCTTTTGCTTCTTTGCAGGCGGCTTCAGGAAAGCCCATCATCCCGGCGCTTTCCCTTACTCTCCCTGCTTCTCCGTGCTTTTCTGGGGGGTCTAGCTGGTTACCTCGGGGTACCGATGGCCAGCTGCTCCAACCTGCCTCTGTCGGGCCCCTCGTTTGGGCCCTGTGTTCATGCTTTTAAAACATCTCCCTGTAGGTGTCAGGCAGACCCTTGGGGTATCAGAGCTTTCAGGCTCTACAGCAAAGGGTGGTGGCTCCAGGCCTTGCGCCACCGGCTGACTCTGGGCTCACAACCACCCAAGCTCAACCGGTGAGCTAATCTCCCAGCAGCAGAAGGTGGGGCTGTGTCACCCTCCGCCTTTCACAGCCCACACCCAGCCGGCTTTCTTGACACTTCGGCGCTTGTCCGCTTTACCGCAGGTTAAACTCACCCTTTCTGTGATCAGCGCCCCTCCCCGCCACGTCCCCGCCCCGTGGTTGTTGGGTTTGAGGTAACAGGAGTCTCTCTTCTTCTGGCACCCGGCCCCTGCCCTCCAACTCATACAGAGAAACAAAATTTGATTTCCGTCCATCGCTAACCCAACCGCTGGGGAAGTCACTGTCTCAGCAAAACTCACAATGAACTTGAGGCTAGTGTAGGCCATGGGCGTGTCCTGAGTCTCTTAGGACAGCTTCGCTTTCATTGGGTGCTTCCGACTCGCCTCCCCCTTCTGGGGCTCAGAGTCGCTTGGCCGTTTCACCACCTTGCCACTTCCCCGCCTGTCCCCCACCTTGCCACTTTCCCGCCTGTCACCCAGGTTTCCTCCTGTGTTTCAGGTGTTGTATCCCCATCTTGGTGACTCTCTGAAGCGCATTCTCTTTTGTGATGAACCATCTCTGTTCTGCCGTCTGACCTTGGAGGACGTTAGTCGCCTTCCGTGCAGACTTAGAATTGAGAGGCCGGACAACGCGACAGCTGCCTCGCACAGCTGGAAAGGAGAACAACCCGCGAGTCTCACATGCTCCCTCTTGGCGGAGGAGAGCACCAGCACAGGTCACCCAGGGCTACGCAGTGCTTGCCACAAGAGAGAGAGAGCGGCAGAAGGGGTTGTGCAGGCAGCAGGCACACACACACACACAACCGAGTTACCTCCCTGACCCCCAACTCTCTCCGGCTTCCAGTTCTCATGAGGTATCAATGGCTGGACAACCCACACCAGCTGGCAAGGAAGTGATCCTGTTAGGTGAAGGACCAGGAAACACTAGGTCCCAAGCTTTCCAGGCGTGATTGCAGGAGCCTTTGCCAACATCAAGACAATTCTTGAACCCTGAGTTCTGCCCTACAGATCATCTAGGTGTGCATGCTGTTTATTGAGGCGTGGAGGCGGACCCGGTCCTTCGCTTCATTGCTGAGCTTGTTTATTGCTTCTAATTCCTTATAATTTTAAAATATATCTTCACATTTCTTGAAAATAGAGATAGCGTTCATTATTTCCTTCCCTCCCCTCTTTAAAAACTGCTTTTCATTGTGTATATTCATTGCACATGGTACAGTTGCATAAGGAGATTTTCATACAAGTAAGTATTGTATGTTGGGTTTATTCCTCAAAACACCTTTACCACTGCCTTTTGTACTTTCCTTTGTCCCCTAGACAGTTTCACATATATATATATATATATATATATATATATATATATATAAATCATATACACATATGATCTAGGGAGCACAAATGAGAGAAAACAGACAATATTTGTCTTTCTGAGACTGGCTTAATTCTCCACTTGCACTTATTTTCTTTCAAACAACACAACTTTGTTCTTTGTTCTTTATGGCTGAAAAAGGTCAGTCCACTGTGCACGCCCATCACATTTTCCTTATCTGTTCCTCTCTCAATGAACACCTCGCTGCCCTATAACCCAGCTGCTGTGACTAGCGTTGGAGTCAACAGGTGCGAGGGTCTCTGTGAGATGTTGACTTGGAGGCTCTGAGTGGAAAGCCAGGAGTCTGGGCAGTATGGGCTATCTATATAGTTTCTGAGAAACCTTCATACTGACCGCCATAGGAACTGGATGGATTTACATTCCAGTGAGCACTGTGTGTTTCCTTTTATCCAGATCATTGCCAACATCTGTCATTTTCTTAATGACTGACATTCTCATTAGGATGGAATCTCAGGGTAGTCTTTTTAATTTTTAATTAAAAACGTTATTATTTTAAATTAAAATGTAATTTTACATCATTTCCCCTTTCCCTTCTCTCCCTCAAACCCCTTCCATGTACCCTGGCTCACTCCTTCTTAAATTTATGTCTTTTGTTTTTTTCTTAAATTGTTATTGTAACATATATGTGTAAATGCATAAATCTTTACTTGCAATCCTCTGAGTCCGTTTGCTTGTGTGTATTTGACTTCAGGGCTGACTACTTGGTATAGGACACCTAATTAGGGGGCTTCTCCCTGAAGACAACTAATTTTTCCTCTCCTACAAGTTCTTAGTTGCCTGTAGGGCCCCATGAGATTTCTCCCTTTTATACAATAGCATATCTATTAGTGTTGTCATTGTTCATGCCCTATTTAGGCAGCCGTATTATTTAGGTATCACAGGCGCAGTTTTCTCTTCATACTAGACATAGTCTCACAGATTTCTGGGTCCTCTGGCTCTTACAATCTTTCTACCCCCTCTTCCCTGGTGTTCCCTGAGCCTTAGTTCCAAAAGTTATATTTTAAATACATCCCCTGGGTCTGGGCGTTCTTTGATGTGTTGGTCTGTGTGCTTTGATCAGTTGTGGCTTTCTGTAATGGTCTCTATCTGCTGCAAAGATAACCTTCTTGGATGGGTGAGGCCTATATTTATGGGTGGGCGTAAGGCTGCTTAGAATACAGTGAGGAATTGCGCTGTTATAGTCAAATGGTGGCAGTAGGTTCTCCCATAAGACTCACGGTTTCACTAGCCCTGGGAATTGGGTAGGTTTTTAGAACCACGCATGATTTCTCTCCTGTTGAGCAAGCCTTAAATCCAACTGGACGGCTGTTGGTTACCACCAAGATACAAGGGTCACTGTTGCACCTTTGCAGATATCTTGCTGAATTCATTGTTGCAGCTCATAGGCATCACTGCTCTTAAGACTATTATTTCTTGCTTTTCTCCCTTGGCATATTGTATGTTCCTCTTGGTGCTGTAAAAACTAGTCTTTGTGGAGGAGGCTTTCAGATCAAATCTAGCCTGAATCCTCTGAGTTCTGTATATGAGGACCCTTCAGCAAAAGGGCCTTACCTTAACTAAGGGCACCAGCAATAGCTTAAAATTGTTTGGAGATGTCTTGGACTCCTCTGAACAATAACTCAAAAGGAGATTTCTCATGCCTGGTTACTGAGGCTGAATTGCTGCCAGTATTTTCTGAGTGGCTTATGCTGATATTTTAAGTGTTTCCTGCTCCTTTTTCCTCAAACAGTTTAAGAGCTTTGGGTCTTTGATGAATCAAAGATTCATCAAAATCAATGATTTTGCTTTGTACAGGTTGAGAGAAAGGGATTTCATTTCATGTGGGTATCTAGTTTTCACAGCTCCACTTGTTGAAGAAGTTGTCTTTTCCCTAATATGTGGTTTTGACATCTTTGTCAAAAATTGGGTCATTGCAGCATGTCTGGGTTTATATCTACTTTGCTCTGTTGACTTTGTGTTTTTGTTTTTTTTTTGTGTGTGTGTGTGTGTGTGTGCCAGAACCTGTGACTATGACTTTGTGATCTAACTTAAAATCAGGCCTGGCCCTGAAATCTGGCATTAGTGTTTTTGTTTTTGTTTTGTTTTGTTTTGTTTTTTTCTCAAGATCAAATTGGCATTAGCCTTGTTCCCTCTCTTCTTTCTCATCTTTCTGTTCCTCTGGCTATAGCACCATCCTCCCTTATTCCTCCTTCCTCCTCTGTTTCCCTCCCTCTGTTTCTCTCTCCTCATCCTAATTTTAACCACTTGAATCTCAACCCTTTTTTTGTGTAATCAATCTAATTCAAACTTGTCATTTTTTTTCTTTTAGAAGAATCAATTTAATGTTTTTCTCTCATCTTATGTTCTCTATTTTATTATTTTTCTAACTTACTATTTTTCCTTCTGTATTATGTGTGTGTGTAGTTTTTCTCTTTATATATTCTTACAGAAAAAAATATAGCATATAAACCAGCACTTGAGTTGGTAAACTGTATTTTTTTTTCTTCTGTACATTGCTTCTATGCATTGCTTTGGCTCTCTCTTCACATTTAGAATCATCTGAAAGTATTTCCCAAACCCATCCCCACTTTAAAAAGTCAGTGCTTATTCTATCTAGAACGTATTATTGAAAATTCACATATTTGTGAATTCCCTGATTTCTCTGTTTTTGATACCTAATTTAATTTCACTGCAGTTTAGGAATCTGCTTTGTGCAATTAAAACACTTTGATGGTGTTTTACTTAAATAAATGCTAGATTATCGACACTTTAGCAAGGAATCAGAATGTTAAAATAATTACTGAGATATTCTACACGGAATATTAAGTGCTCACAATCTGTTGGTGTCTTCTTTATGAGAGTCTCGGTTCAGAGAAGCCATATTGCTGGAGTTCAAAGCCAAATATGTCGAGTGCCCGCTTTGTGGGACACAATCCTTTAATACTCACTGATGCTTGTTTTATGGCCAAGCATATGGTGTATCTTGGGAATGTTCATGTGCATTTAAAATGTGTATTTTTTTATGGCTCTGAATGATGTATGCAAGAAGGATTTCCTATCTCACATCATCACAAGATGCTGTCCCTCTTTGCTTCAGCTGCAACGACAAGATGTCTCTGGTGGCAGCTCTTTTGCTGAGGTGGACTG
This sequence comes from Rhombomys opimus, assembly GCA_010120015.1. Classification (NCBI taxonomy): domain Eukaryota; kingdom Metazoa; phylum Chordata; class Mammalia; order Rodentia; family Muridae; genus Rhombomys; species Rhombomys opimus. The sequence continues at coordinate 29,599 of REGO01001379.1, read as the reverse complement.
CTTTTCCAGAACCAGTGAATGACCTAATTGTTTTAGGTGGTTATTATCCCAGTGGCCTGGATGAGTGAAGGACTTTATGCATACCCATCTCCTACATCCTCCTAACACCGAGAAAAAGCTTCCATTTCTTAATCTTGAGAAACAAATTTTCTATTAAACACACTCATTCTACACACAAAAATCTGTAGCACCAGTCTATACCAATAGCCAGTGATCTGAAAAAGAAACCAAGAAAGAAAAAAAAAAGTGAAAAAATAATCTCTATGGTGAAGAGAATAAAATGTTGGTATACTTAAAAAAAAAAAAACCTCTTTTATTTATGTTTTTAATATCTTTCTCCCTACTCCACCCCAATCCCTTCCAACACCCCAACACCAGGTAGGGAGAGAGAAAGGGTTAGTGGGAGAGGGGCCAGAGTTCTCTTAGCTGCTTCCTGCTGGTTAGGGTTGTTGGGTTCTTTGGAGCCAGTCCAATCCTCAGTTCAGAAGATCTCCAACTTCTTGTTTCACTGCTTCAATAGCAACTGGGAGCCGAAGAGGGAGGCTGTTCTATCTCAGAGCCCTCCAACACTCTCTGAGCTCTGGCATTTATTCTCTCTCCAGAGTCCTCAGATTTAAACTATCTACAGTTGGCAAAGAGCTCCTCTCAGAGCCCAGATGAGGTAAATAGTTTGCTGCTGTAGAGCATCTGAATAAGTCCCCCATCCCACACCTGGGATTGAAACAAGACTATGTTTATATTCACAACAACAAAACATTGATAAAGGAAAAATATACACATAAAATGGAAAGACAGCATGTGGAGAGAAATCATATTGTTAAAAATATCAAGAAAACACAAATCAACCAACACAGTCAGTTAATTTCTATCAAAATATCAGTGGCATTCTTCATAGTAGTAAAAGCAATCTTAGAATTTGTGTGGAAATAGAGTCCCCTTTTCCCTAGCTCCTGCCCTATATCCAAAGCAATCTTGAGCAAAAAAGAGTAAGGCAGAAGGCATTAGAGTACTTGGTTCTTAATATACTACAAAGCTGTGTTGATCAAGACAGCATAGTCAACAAGAAAAACATACATGCATACCAATAGAATGGAAAATCAAGAAATAAACCCACACATCTGTAGTTAAATATTTTTGCTCATGTGTGACAGATTTAACTCTGGTGGCCAGGCTCGTCTCTCTCTCTCTTTCTCATTTTTATTCACGGTACAGCCTAGTCTCAGTTCTCCCCTCCTCTCCTCCCAGTCCTACCCTTGCACCCCTTCCCCACTTCCCATTCTCTTATCCTCAGAGAAGGGGAGGCCCCAAAGGGTACCAACCCACCCTATGTGAAAGGGATCCAAAAGCAGGCAACAAGAGTCAGAGACAGTCACTGCTGTAATTGTTAAGGGGACCCGCTTGTTGACCAAGCTGCACATCTGCTAAATATGTGTAGACAGTCTAGGTCCAGCCCATGCATGCTCTTTGGTTGGTGGTTTGGTCTCTGTGAGCCTCCTTGGGCCCAGGTTGGTTTACTCTGCCAGTGTTCTTGTGGTGTCCTCGACCCCTCTGGCTCCCTTTATTCTTTCTCCCACTCTCTCACAAAACTCTGTGAGGTTGGCCTATTGTTTGCCTGTGGGTCTCTGCATCTGTTTCCATCAGCTTCTGGATGAAGCCTCCCAGAGGACAGTTATGCTAGGCTTCTGTCTGCATGCATAGCAGAGTATCAATAGTGTCAGGGGTTGGCTGTCTCCCATGGGCTGGGCCTCAAGTTGGGCCAGTCACTGGTTGGCTCAATCTTGCTCCATTTTGTAGGCAAAAAAAAAATTTTGGTCTTTGTGTGTGGGTTGGTGTCCCCCTCCCTCTACTGGAAGTCTAACCCTCTCCTAACTACAGGAGGTGGCTTCTTCAGACTTCATATCCCCTGCTGGGAGAAGTCTCAGCTAGGGTCACCCCAAAGCAGCCTTCCTTGTCTGAGAGATGCCACCCCACCTCACTGATATCCATTCTCTCTATAAGATTTTTTTTTTGTTTTGTTTTGTTTTGTTTTGTTTTGTTTGGGTTTCTCTGTGTAGCCCTGGCTGTCCTGGAACTTGACTTGTAGATCAGGCTGGCCTCGAACTCAGAGATCTGCCTGACTCTGCCTCCTGAGTGCTGAGATTAAAGCTGTGTGCCACCATGCCCAGCAAGATTTTTCCTCAGGCTGGTCTCTTACTAACCACAGCATGTGGATGGTAGGGTCACAGGTCACAGGTGTGAACTATCACACTTTAGCCTTAGTTAAATGGCTTTTTCCCCCCAAAACTGTGTTCAGTAATTACTTCTGGGATTAGATAGGCACATGCAAAAGAATAAAAGTAGTCTCGTATCTCTTGCCAGTTACAAAGTCATCCTAAAAAATGGATTAAAGATTTAAAAGCAAGTCCCCAAATCATAAAACTACTAAATCTAGGGAAATGCATTAGGATATTGGGATAGTAAAGATATTTTTGGTAAGACCTGTAAAGCAACATGAAAAAAGTACCTATAAACAAAAGTGATAACATCTAACAGAGGAAACAATGAGTTTCCTCGAGAGAGCAGGAGGAAGTGTTTGCAAATTATCTCATAAAGGGTAGTTTCAAGAATATATAAGAACTCAGTAGTCAAACCCAACCTGATTTAAAAATGTACGATTCATCTAAATAGACATTTCTTTTTAAAATTAAACTTTTTATTGATTCTTTGTGAGTTTCACATCATGCACCCCAGTTCTGTGCATCTCCCTGTCCCCTCATATCTGCCCTTTGCCCTTGCAACCTCCCCTGCAAATAAAATGCACCCAAACAAACAACAACAAAGAACAAAGCACAGAAATCTCATTGTGGAAACTGCAGAGTGGCACAGTGTGTTCCACTGTAATCCCTCTGTCTACACATCTTCACCTGCCAGTCTTCACTGCAATGAGTCATTGCTCCGGTTGTAGGCCTCTGGCTTCCGCTATACTGTCTATACTGGATTCTAATTGGGACTTCTCCTCATTATCCTATTGTTGCCCTGTGTCATGGAGACCCTGCAGCTTTGGAACAGCAGGACTAGCCCTTTGACGTGTCCCAGCCATTCACAGGTATAGATTTTGGGGTGAGCCAATTCAGAGTCCTGGACCTGAGCTTGGATGGCAGCTGAAGCTGATCAGCCCGCCAGCTCTCCTTTATCTGCACTACCAGGGTGAGCTCTCCAGCATTGCTCTGGCTAGAACACTTAATGCCACCATCTGCAAGAGGCAGGGCATGCTCCCCTGCCCTCAGGGCCACTCACTCTCACCTCTCTCTCAAGGGCCCGCTCCACTGTGTTGCCCAGAGGAGGTGCAAGGCCTGCTTTCCCGAGTGCTACAGCCAGTGAGAGGGCAGGGCTAGCTCTCCTGTAAATAGATGTTTCTTAAAAGAAGATACACAAATGGCCAAAAGGTTTTTGAAGAAATGCTCAACATCAACAACCATCAGCATGCAACATCTCACAGCAGTAAGGATGGTCAGAGTCAGAAGGACGAAAGATGATATGTGCTGATGGAAATGCAAACTAGTATAAGCCTTGTAGAAATCACATGAGGATTCATCTAAAAACTAAGGGAGCCACACAGGACTCAATTCTACTACTGGGCATAAATCCATAGAAGAGAAATCAGTATACTGAAGACACATCTGAACTCCTATGCCTGCTGCAGCACTAGTCACAGCAGCCAAGATGTGGAAGCAGTCAACATCCAGAAAATGTGGAACATAGACACCGTCATAAAAATAATGAAATCCTGTCATTTGGCTGTGACAAGAGGCCGCTATATTCATTGAAGTAAACTAGGCACAGGGAGACAAGTACCACATGATCTCGCTTATATGCAGAAATTAAAACAGTTGTAGAAGTCAAGGATAGAACGAGGGCTGGAGAGATGGCTCAGCAGTTAAGAACAGTGGCTGCTCTTCCAGAGGACCTGGGTTCAATTCCCAGAATACACATGGCAGCTCACAACTGTCTGTAACTCCTGTTCTGGAGTATCTGACACCTTCACACAGACATAGATGAGGGCAGAACATCAATGCAAATAAAGATAAAAGAAAAAAAAAGATAGAATGAGTGTCAGCAGTACCTCCATAGGGTGATATAGTCGTGGAAGGATGGGGCAAGGCTGATCATTGGTTGCTAGGATGTTGTTCTGAGCAAACAGCTGTGGCATGTTATTGCTGCATAGTAGGGCAACACAGACAATAGTATACCTCATATTTTAAAAAGCTGGAGGAAAGAATTCTGCATTTTTACCACGCGGAGATAATGTGTGAGGAGCTAAACATACGTAATCTGGATTAAACACTAGACAGTGCATGTTAGGTGCCAAAACATAATCCTCCATGAAGAGCTATCATTTTTAATGTATCAGTCAAAAATTAAAATATTAACAGAAATGTGAAGACTCCAGAAGAGAACGAAGAGGGAGGAAAAGCCATGGCCAGTCCCCACTGGAAGAAGGGTGCAAGGCCTCCCTTAGAGTTGTTTGGTTAATTCTCCTCTGGCTGAAACTGCGTCTCAGTACTTCAAATGCAGAGGGAGATGGAGGGCTTAGTCCACAAAGGTGATGTTTTGGCTAATTATCTCTGTTCTTGAGAGATGATTTCTAACACAGGTCAGTTAAAATTGATTTAAATGTAAAAATCTGTGATCGAACACTTGCTGTGTGTCAGGTGATACCATAGTCTAGGAAACAGTTCTTAAACCTCATGGATTTGATATTCTAAAAAGGACTTTCATATTAAAAACAAACAGCTGTGCTCTACAGCGTGAAAAGATGCGATGGGATGGCTAGGGATGTAGCCCAGAGGTAGCATACTTGCTGATCATGACTAACACTTTGGTTTCTGTTCCGAGCGTGGGGGTGGGAGGGAGGAAGAAAAGGGGATGTGACTGAATGTTTAAAATCACTCAGAGATTTGATGTTTTTTCTTTTTCATTTTTATTAATTACAGTTTATTCACTTTCTAGCCCCTCCTGTAGCTTCCTCCCTTCTCCCCTCCCAAGCTCACCCACCCTCCCCCTTCTCCACCCATGTCCCTCCCCAAGTCCACTGATAGGGGAGGTCCTTCTTTCCTTCCTTCTGATCCTAGTCTATCAGGTCTCATCAGGAGTGGCTGCAGTGTCTTCTTCTGTGGCCTGGTAATGCTGCTCCCCCCTCAGGGGAAGGTAATTAAAGAGCAGGTCAATTAGTTCACGTCAGAGACAGTCCCATTTCTATGGAACCCACTTGGACACTGAACTGCCATGAGCCACATCTGTGCTGGGGTTCTAGGTTATCTCCATGAATGGTCCTTGGTTGGAGTATCAGTCTCAGAAAAGACCCTTGTGCTCAGATCTTTTGGTTCTGTTGGTCTCCTTGTGGAGCTCCTGTCCTCTCCAGGTCTTACTATCTCCCCCTTCTTTCAGCAGATTTCCTGCACTCAGCCCAAAGTATAGCTATATGTCTCAGCATCTGCTCTGATACCCTGGAGGGTAGAGCCTTCCAGAGGCCCTCTGTTGCAGTCTCTTGTCCTGTTCCCTGTTTTCTCCCTCCTCCGATGTCCATCCTCTTTGCCTTTCTGAATGGGGAATGAGCATCTTAGCCAGAGTCCTTCTCAATTACTTTCTTTAGGTGTACAGATTTTAGTATGTTTATCTTATATTATATATCTAATATCCACTTATGAGCAAGTATATACCCTGTGTGTCTTTCTGCTTCTGGGGTACCTCACTTAGGATGATATTTTCCAGTTCCCACCATTTGCCTGCAAATTTCATGATTTCCTTGTTTTTTATTGCTGAGTAATATTCCATGGTGTAGACATACCACAATTTCTGTATCCATTCCTCAACTGAGGGGCATCTGGGTTGTTTCCACCTTCTGGCTATTACAAATAAAGCTGCTACAAACATGGTTGAGCAAATGTACTTGTTGTATATTTGAGCATCTTTTGGATATATGCCTAGGAGTGGTATAGCTGGATCTTGAGGAAGTGCTATTCCTAATTGTCTGAGAAAGTGCCAGATTGATTTCCAAAGTGGTTGTACAAATTTACATTCCCACCAGCAGTGGAGTAGGGTTCCCCTTTCTCCACATCCTCTCCAGCATGTATTGTCACTTGAGTTTTTGATCTTAGCCATTTTGATGGGTGTAAGATGAAATCTCAGGGTCATTTTGATTTGCATTTCCCTGATGCCTAAGGACCTTGAGCATTTCTGTAAGTGTTTCTCTGCCATGCTATATTCCTTTACTGAGAGAATTCTGTACCCCATTTTTTAATTGGACTAACTGATTTGTTGCTGTTTAACTTCTTTAGTTCTTTATATATTCTGGATATTAGCCTTCTGTCAGATATAGGGTTGGTGAAAATCCTTTTTCATTCTGTAGGCAGTCTTTGTTCTAACAACAGTGTCCTTTGCTTTACAGAAGCTTTTCAGTTTCATGAGGTCCCATTTATTGACTGTTGCTCTTAGAGCCTGTGCTTTTGGTGTTCTGTTTAGGAAGTGCCAATGAATTCAAGGCTTTTCCCCACTTTTTCTTTTAACAGGTTTAGTGTGTCTGGTTTTATATTGAGGTCTTTGATCCACTTGGACTTTAGTTTTGTGCAATATGGATGTATTTGTATTTTTCTACATGTAGACATCCAGTTAGACCAGCACCATTTGTTGAAGATGCTATCTTTTTTCCAATGAATGGTTTTGGCATCTTTGTAAAAAATCAGGTGTCCATAAGTGTGTGGATTTATTTCAGGGTCTTCTATTTGATTCCATTGATCCACAATTCGGTTT
>REGO01001379.1:0-19665 GCA_010120015.1 Rhombomys opimus | reverse complement strand
ATTCCCGTTTTATGGACGGAAAGGTGATGGAAAGGGTTGAATGTGTAGCACAGCATAGCAGCAACCAAGCTGCTGCTGGAGCTTGGGACGCACTCCACCGCAGAACAAAATCCCACCGTCTATGAAGCGCTTCCTCTTCTATGAAGCACTTCCTGTTTAGGTCTGTTTTACAGGGTCCATAAAGGCACTTTCTTCCTGACTTAGGCACTTTCTTCCTGACTTAGATTCGGAACGGTTTGAGAAATAAAACAAAAGTGTGTGCGTGTGTGTGTGTGTGTGTGTGTGTGTGTGTGTGTGTGTGTGTCAAGTCCAAACTACCTTTATTACTAAGAGACTTTGAAGAATTGCAGGTTTTGGCTTTGATCCGTTAAAGAAACTTGCTCGCTGCTCCTGAGCTCCAGCATGGACAGGCCTCATCCTCACAGCCCTCACGGAGTACCACCTCCCAGCAGCCAGTCCCTGAAGGAGTAGAGAAGTGAGGGAGCCTATGGGGAGCTCGCTCTCGGGAAGGGAAGTGTGTTTTGGGGGGAGGGGGCTGTGAGGCAAGCACACCCAGTCGATTCTTGCCAGGTCTATCAGTCAGATGCACCACCGTCTTCTCTGAGCTGAGAGAAGCCAGGAAATTGAGTCTTAGGGAGGAAAAATCCTCCAGGGAGGGAGGTGCATCCCTCTGCATCGGAGACCATGTGGCGGCTGCTTATTGTAGAAGTCTTCATCTACACCCCAGTCTCTGGAACCCACGAATATGTTACACGTCGAGAGAAGATGCAGGTTATAAGTGGGCCTAAGCGTGAGAATCATCCGAACTGGGGGGTTATCTTGGATTTGCAATGTCATCGCTTTTGATAAAGCAATGCCAGCACCTTTGAACACGGAAGAGGCGTGAAAAGCCGTCACAAAGACAGAGAACGGTTTCCCATAAACCCGAGAAGCGATCTGCTGTAGCAAAAGATTCATCTGGTAGACGGGTATTAACTGATGCCAGTCATAGGTGCCGCAGTAGAGAGAGAAGCTCACCGAAGAAGCAGAGGCCTTCAGCCTTCTTGGAGAAGACTGACACCCAGCTAGACCACTCCTGTAACTTTATTCAGACATTGTACAAGGTTAATTGAGGCTGGGAGAGCACACAAAAAATCTCAGTCCCGTGGCTAGCCATAATCAAAAGTAAGAACTCCAGATTTGCCGGGAGTGCCCTAGGACCAAGGTCGGTGCGGGTGCAAGCTCTCACGTAGCACCAAGTGCAGATTCTCTGGAGAGACAACATTTCCTCAAGGTTCAAACAGTCTCAAAACAATTTCTCAGCCTCTGCTGATTGACCCCAAGGTGGCAAAGGCTTTGCTGAAACATTTCTCTCAAAGCCAGACACAAAGGCTTTACTATACATTTCACTACAGATGTGGAAAAGTTTTTTTTCTCTCTCTCTCTCTCTGTTCAGTTTTGATTCCACCAACAGCTTTTCTTCATTGTCCCTGTCTCCATGCCCTCTGAGCCCCCTCTTTTAACATCTTCTTGGAAGATATGACCCAGTAGAAAGGTTGCGTTTCCAGATCTATCGGAAGGTACCCTGTGGCCGTTCTTTTGCTTTCTGGTAACACGTGTCTATACAGGATCTGTGGCTGTTAGTGGTTGACCTCTACTATTTGGGTTTTGTGGTTTGTAGAAATATGCTGCTATTTAACTTTCAAGTAAACATGAGCTTTTGGATTTGCTGTCCAGTTGCTTTTCTGATTTAAGAGAGATTCTAAAGAATTGAAGAACTCTGTTCACACTGCCCGTCTATCTGCTTCTACACTAAATCCTTCATCATCTGTAACGTATCGTTAGCTTGGCCGGTACACCTCTACCACACTGTATCCAATGAGAAAATTTTCTAGGACACTCCAGCTTCATGAAAACACCCCTTAAAGTCCCTTAAAATTATTTTTTGATTGTATTTAGGCTTTCTTCTGGTCCTAATTTTATTTCTCTCTCAGAAGGTAATCATGTTGATTAGCTGATCAGTAAATGTCCTTGCATATTCTATTTCTCATTATGAATTATTTATCTATTCAGTTCAGGTTAACCCTTCTTTGAGCCCTGCTGTTTATGCCAGAAACTATGAGTCAGGGTACAAGAGGCAGAGAATTGAATGAGTTGTAGATCTCAAAGGACCTTCCAGTCATTAGGGCTCTGTTTTTTTCTCAAATGATGTCAGGCCCTAGAAAACAACCACTGATGGAGAGAAGATATATGGATGTTTTAACAAGTCATGAACATCTGTAGTGAGTTTCTTGGAGGTAAAAGAAATTAAACTGCTTTTGGATTCCAAGTGGTGGGGAAACATGAAAGTAGGATGAGACAAGGTAGATTAAAAAAAAAAACATAAAAATATAAATGGAGCCAAGAAGATGAAAAGTGGGTAGAAGAGAGACAATGAAGAATGACGTGAAAGATGCAGATTAGGTCAGCCCAGTGCGTCACCAAGGGCCATGAGCAGCAGGTGGAGTGACGCTTTGAGCGGTTGGTGTTAGGGTCACTGTGCTGTCACTTTATCTAAGCAGCTGAGAAGCACATCATCACCATAAAAATTAGTACATAAACCCGGGTAATTTTTTTGGTAGGGGAAAACTCATTAATGTAGTAATAGATTTCGGTCTGCAGGGAAGTAGTTAAAGCAGGATAAAAAGCAACTGCCACCCTAGGTCTGGTCTATCTTCCCTTAAAGATGCAAATGAAGCAGCGACTCTGAAATGTTACTTAGGAAAGTTACAATTAGCTGCAGTAATAATCGAGCTCTTTGGTTCTTGCTTTGTTTTACAGTGACTCTAATTAAAGGCCTGGTGATGTCGGAAAGTCACATTAATTATTCATCTGCAAACATTTACATAGACTTCCCTGTTCCCCTTCAATAAATTATCAACTTCACATCTCCATAATTTAATCAAAATGACTAAAAATATACCATCTCAAGCTTTGGCTCCTCCTCGATGCTCTTTGTCGCTTCAGTGCTGTTTGTTAGGAGAGAAGACTTCCAACTGTTAACAAGAAAGGAGAGAAGAAAATCTGTCTGTGGAAACTGTGGAGACAGTATTTACTTTTTCCCACACTGTCATATTGATTGGTAGAAGGCTGTGGTTTGCAAATGTCTGTAATTTTTTGTTGTTGTTGTTGTTTTGAGCAAGATGAGAGGTGCCATGGAACTGTATTATTATTAAAAGCTGCATGCTGCTATGATTATTAGTAGAAGCAGAATATTCAAGAATACGGGGACAATCCCCCCCATGATTCTCAGAATGGGAAGAAGTGAAGCTTGGACCGCTTAGCTTGGAGAACGGACAAAAACGGGAACTCCCGGGACTCGAAGTTGAGGCAGCAGAGGCCAGAGAGTCGTATGCAAAGTTAGAAACAGACTAAGGAGACAGATGTGATGGATTAAGTAGTTACTTGGTTGGTCTATAGCTCTTAAAGATGAGCTGGCAGCCAGCCAGTCAAACCCAAGGACTCTGGAAGGGCGGTAATGGCGAAAACAACGTAGACTTTGGAGTCAGCACGACTCAAGTTCAAACCTTAATTCTGATTTTCTGAGCTGTTTAAAAAGTCTTAGTGATCTTGGTAGATAACGTCCCAGTTGAGGCTCTTGTGCTGTAAGGAACGTATGTACACCATACTGCCTGGCATTGCGGGGGTGGACAGAATGCAAACAGCATTTGATTTCTTCAAGTGTCCAAGAGCAACTTAATTCTGATGCCTGTACAAAATTTGTATTTTCTGAAGGATTATAAAACAAGCAAGCAAACATAAAACCACACTGTGTTTATAGTTTTAAAAGTCTTAACACTGTTTAAATGGTAACACTTCCTCAGTTGACCTAAAAGTTCAACCCACTCTCCCGAAAGCCAGTTTTTGAGGTTTGGGGACAGAAATCAACAAGTGGGCCTTAAAAATTCACACGAATATCCCAGAGACCGAGGACAACCAACACAACCCTGAAAAAGAAAATGTTAGGGTGCTCGCTTCTTCCTGACTCCACAATTTCCTAGGAAGTTATAAGAACCAGGGCAGAGTGGATCTGGCATGAAGGCACACATGCAGATCAGTGGGATATAATTGGAACGCCAGAAATTATACAGTGCACATATATGCGGTCTAATTTTTTTCAATAAGCTGTGGCTAGGGAAAGAATAGTCTTTAAAGAGTCATAGATCAGGAAGTAAAAGCATTAGACAGGTAAAGAGGTCCATGTTTTCATGAACTTGGATTAGAGGATGTTTCTTCTCCCCAGCTTTTCTCCTTTCTCCCTCCCCCCCACTTTGTTTCTTTGAGATAGCGTATAGCCAAAGATGATCTTGAACTTTTAACCATAACACCAAAAATACAAGCAACAACAACAAAAAGTAACAGATAAATTGACTACTTCAGGCCTAAAAGGATTTGTGGGCTGTTTGTGTGTGTGTGTGTGTGTGTATGTGTGTGTGTGTGTGTAGATTTAACCCAGGTCTCCATACATGCTAAGAATGTGCACTGCCCCTGAGCTACACCAACAGGTAGTATTGAGAAAATGAAAAGACAACCCACAGAATGAGGGAAATTATTTGCAAATCATTAAGCTGATAAGGCCTGATGCCCAGACTATAGCTAGAGTTTCTGCAACAGCAGATGATAAATGGACTCGGAAAGACAACCCAATTAAGAATTTGGCAAAGGACTCACATAAGCATTTCTCCAAAGACGTGTAAACTGCCAGTAAGTATATGAAAAGATGTCCAGTGTCATAAAAGCCAAGATAAGGCAAAGCCAAAGCCATAGTGAAACATCACATATACCAGGATAGCTACAACCAGAGTGGTACTGAGTGCCTGTGGGAGACAGAGAAATCAGAACTTTCACACACTGACAGTGGAATGTGATTGTTGGTTTAGATTAGTCTTGCACAGCCTGTGTGTTTTCATATGTGTGAAGTGTCCTATAATATAAAGCAGGTCAGTGGTTGTGACCACTGATGAATATGATGTTTAGTTGGGGATGAGCAAAATATTCTGATCTATTGTGGTGACAGTTGTACAACTCTACAAATATGGCCAGGTCATTTTGTTGTATATTTTAATTGTATTATAATGGATGAAGAGTGTCTTAATACAACTTTTTAAAAATGCTCCTATCTTCTGACCTCTGGTGGCTTCCTGTTGGAGGATTTCTTCATACTGTGAGCACTTAGTGTTAATTACCAAATTGACAGACCCTACGATCACCTGGGAGATGAGTCATTTGGGGGTTATCTTGAGTACATTAGTTGACCTGGAAAGCCAGGACCACCAATTACCAAAAGTACCTCCCCAGGTTGATTTTACTTCTTATAAGGTAGATCTGTGCTTACACGCAGCACCTGTTGCAGTTCTTTGCAGCACAGTCCTCTGGGAGAGCAGCTTGGCAGAGCTGTGTTACTAAAGTTGAGGATTGAACTTGACCTGACTGTGTGTGTCTTGGGATCTTCAGAATTGTCCCCAGCTTTTGGGCTTGACAACATGTGAAGCTCATTCCCCTTCCCCACCCCTCAGCATCTTCTAGGCCAGGGACAGCTTTCTCCTTCAGAGAACTGTGGGATGACAGTGGTGAACTGGAAGTCGTGGAGTGACTCTTGGTGATTATGGGACTCTGGGGTGTGCTTGGCATCCGAGGACAGATGAGGCCTCTAAGGTGGCTTTTCTCCATGCTATAACCTCGTCATGCTGGGGTTATATTTCCTTCTAAAACAGGGAACTAGCTGCGTTGTGTTCAGGAGTCTTGAATGCACAAAAGCCCAGCAAATGACAAAGACATTCTACAGCAAATGGTGTGTAAATTCTGTATCCTCGGTTTTGAACTTGGGGTAGAAAGTGTAACTATTTCATTCAAGTAATTGAATTTGATGAATAGGAGTAAGGCTCGCCGTATAGTATCTTGGATTTGCAGTTTTGCTTGGCTCCACTGACGATGGAAAACACATCATGGCACTGATTGCTTTGGCAGAGCCATGCATGGTGGAATCTCTGCATCCTGCATAACTTTGCACAGTATAAAATCTACTTAGTAGTGTTAAGTATCATGTGTCAGATGATACCAAGCATGTGTTTGTGTCCACAGAGGCCAGAGGAGGGTGTTGGTGTCAGATCTCCTTGAGCTGAAGTAACAGGTGGTTGTGAGCTGCCAGACATGGGTGCTGGGAACTGAACTCCAGTTCTTTACAATAACCAGCACCCTTAATTGCTGAGCAATCCCTCCGTCCCCCACATGGCTTATTTCTAATGGCTACCTTCAGACCACAAACCACTTCATAAATAGACATGAGAAAGGGGACTGGATTTGAATGGACTTGTATCAACCTATCCATTATTAGCACAAATACCATGTCCTTTGGCTACGTCACCGGCCTTTGAGCAATGTGAAACTATGTGTTTATAATTCATTAGGAGGTATGCTAAGGAACATCTGCACAGTGGCTGACACAAAGTAAGAAGGTTTTTAAACAATAACAACATGGGTCTGAACTCACCTTTGGAAGATAGATTTTTGCTTATTCTCACAGCCCAGGTCACATTGTTGTGTCCACATTAACTTTTCTGGCTCTCGACATGCTTTTGACTATGTAATGGTGATCTGGGCTTTGAGTTTCCCCTATCTCTTCAGACCTTAGTAGGTAGCAATCATCTCATCATTCAAATGCATTTACCAAGAGACTGTGAGTACCGGAAAATTTCACTGTGACTTATACCTGAGCTGCTCCATTCAGTGTAAGAATTTTTCTGTGGTTAGAAGCTAGCAGAGAGTCATTGTTACCTGTGGAAATTATGAATTGTTGCCAAGTCCTCCCTCCTGAGAGGTAAGGTCTTCTGTAATCAGAGCCCTGTGAGAAAAGCAGGCATTTCTCTCCCTGCTTTGGGTATCCCTGTGGTTAGTGGGGTCTACTTTTGTATTTGACCATCTAGGAATTTTCATTCCTCTTTTTTTCAAGCCATGCTTAGGATTTGCTTAGGATCACCTCATGCCAAGTATCTGACTTTGCCTCAAGGTTAGGTTAGAACTTCCTCAACTTCCTTTTCATTTTTAAAATACAACCTCCACAGTGTATTATTTGTCTATTTCTTCTCTGTAGTCCAGCCTCCCTCAGCCACCAGAGTAATGGGATTACAAACATGAGCCACTATGCCTGGTCCCTTCTTTTACTTCTACCTGCCCCCTGTCTCTACTGGGAAATAGCTTGTTTTTTAGGCAGTTACCAATGTGGGAACCAGCCTGTTAAAGTATTGGCAGTCTTCCTGTTTGTTGCCACACCGTGTGTGGACAGTAGCTAAGGTACAGAATCAACCTAGGTGTCCGTAGACAGGAGATGGGATTCAAAAAGTACGAGGTATAGATAAACAATGGAGTACTGTTTGACCACAGAAAAGAAGTGCCATGGAAGACATTAATCTATTTAATAAAAATGAGGCAGATGCAGAAAAAAAACATTTCATGTTCTCAAATACATGTAGAAGCTAAAAACAACCAACCCAAACCCAAACCCAAACCAAAACCAAAACAAAACCCAGCATAACTCAGCTCAGAGCCGAATAATGATGATTAGAGGCTTGGGAGATTTGGGGGAGGAGGGAGACTGGAGGGCTCAGTTGACAATACAAGTTTCAGTAAGACCAAAGAGTAAGAGCAGGTACTTTTCATATAGCGAAGTGACCACAGCAAATAAAATGTACATTTAAAACAAGAAGGATTATAAACCATCAAGAAGTGGAAAATATTTACCCTGATTTGATCACTACACCTCATGTGTACGTATCGAACCATTACAATGTACAACACAAATATGAACACAAAAATTCATAAGCATAAAAAGTATAGGAACACTTTATTTTTCTATTTCTTCACTTCTCCTTCTTCACTGCTCACCCCAGTCCAGCTGGGATATCTTTGGGAAAGGGTTATGAGTCAATGGAATTTTTCCTCATTCTCCCTTTAGCCTTCAAATAGATCTAATCCGACTTCAGATGTGCTCAGCCCATTCAGGGTGGTGTGCCTGTCTGTAGACTATCTTTTGATAACTCATACATCTCCAACCACTGCCTCTCTGATGCTACTCTTAGTTTTCTTTCTCTATTCTCTATTTCTATAGTCTATATTTGAATAATATTCCCTTGAGGGCTCTTCTTTCATTTAATCGTTCTTTGATTTCTTTCCTGATTCATTGTATAAAGATTTGAGTGCCTAGTGCGCACCAGGCACTGTTAGATATAGAGGTATAAAAACACAATGAAGCCTTCATCTTCCTAGACCTTAGTTGCTTTTTCTAGGCTGTGCTGGGCATTGAACTTGGATCTCACAGTTGCTCGCGTGCTAGGCAAAGGCTTCAGTTTTGACTTTCTCTCCAGCCCTTTTTAGATTTTGTTGGTGACAGGGCCTATCCAGGTAGGGTTTGAACTTGTGATGCTCCTGCTTCAGTCTCCTCAGTAGCTGGGTTCACAGCCCTGTGCCACCTGGCCTGTTTTGTGGATCTTCATTTTTAGCTGAGGTGATCCGGAAAGGTGTGCCAACCCTTTTCTCCGAAAGCCACATCCGAATTTTGGCATCTGTGACTATGTGAAGCTATGCCACAAAGGGGGATTAAGTTTGCAGATGGGATGAAGGAATCAGTGCTTAAGGGGATCTGACCACAGCCTGAGTGAAATGCAGAGCAAAAGGCATCTTACTCCACGTGGTGTCAGATGCTAGCCCTGCCTCAGAGCACGACGAAAGAAGCCACCAAAGTGTGGTGAGATCTGAAAGATACAACGAATCTATTATATAAAAAAATTCTAGCTGGGAAGGTCCAGGGGATGTATCCTTCACACTTAGGAGAACCGAATTTGTGATGAGACCTTGGTCACTTAGAGCCACTTGGTGGACGATTGGAGATTCAGGCAATTTCCACCACATTACTCTTACTAGACTGCATACTTACTCTGTATGGATTTCCCTCTTCCTGTACACAGTGCTTCTGCCAAGACTACCATCTGTGGATTTGTGGAATGCCTTAGCCGCTTTCATGGCATTCCACATAAACATCGCTCCTGGCTTAAGGAAGTCACCAGGGAGCCAGCCAATGGAGCGCGTCTGTTTTGTCATAGGCCTGACCATGCCAAAGAATGTGTCTTAATAATGGTAGAATGACTCTGAATGGGGAGCTACGGTGCCAGGTAGGTAGCACTACTTTGCAAAGCCAAGGGAATGGCATCAGGATGGAGAACATATTCCAAATCCAGTGTCAAGTATGTGGTACTGTTTCTCCCGCAGCCAGGGTTCTTGGATCCAATAACCAAGTGCTGAAATTAGCACTGTCTTCTCTTAGAGTGTTCCCTAGTGATCTACAAACAAAGCTTTACTTCCCACCCCTGCATTAAGTTTCCACTGGTCTAGAAGTCTTGATTCCAAAGGGAAGGGCGATTCCTCTGGCAGATTAGCCCTTGGACCACAATGTTGAGGTGGCTGCTGAGACACTTTGGCTCTTCATGCCTCTGAATTCCCACACAAACGATGAGTTCACTGTCCTGGATGCTGTTATTAACTTTGACTGATCCCACATGTTTTGAAACTGTAGATTAGGAGAGATGATCAGAGATAACATGTATTAGAACTGAAGTGCCATCCTTAACTTTAAGAGTAAATTAAGTAAATCAGTGTTACTACTTGTAGATTGACAGTTGTGTCACATTATTAGATTGTAGTTCCTATCATATAATAGCCCACCAGAAAGATACATGCATAGAGCCTATGCCACGTTGCACTGGCTAGTTTTTGTCAACTTCGTACAAGCTAGAGTCACCGAGAAGAGGGAAGTTCAGATGAGGCATTGCCTCCATCAGATTGGCATTCGGGCAAGTCTTCGGAGTATTCTCCTTGATTAATGATTGATGTGGGAAGCCTCAGTCCTCTGTGGGTGATGCTACCCTGGGTGGTTGGGTCTGGGCTATGTAAGAAATCAGGCAAGCCAGTAAAGCAGCACTGTAGTAGGACATGTTTATTTTGTTTTCCTCCGGGTCCCAAGCTCCTAGAATAATGATCCATGAGACTCAAGATAATTATTTACAAACACCTAGATCATATAGCTAGGCTCTTCTCTGACTAGCTCATAACTTAAAAGAGGCCATTATACTAATCTCCATTCTGCCACATGGCTGGTTACCTGAGCTTAGGCACCACATGTCCCGTCTTACTTGTATTTTGCTGGCTGAATATCACATGCCTGGCTCTCTCGCAGAAGTTTTTCTGTCTCCTGGATGTTTCATCTCTTGTTTCCTGCCTAACCTATAGGCCGTAGGTTTTTAAATTGCCAGGTGTTGTATCCTTGGAATACACAAGAGGGTCCTTCTGCACAGCACTCCATCCATGGCCTCTGATTCAGTTCCTTCCTACTGGTTCCTGCCTTGGCTTTCCTTGACGATGAGCTATAACCTAGAATCTCTTTCCTCTCCAGGTTGCTTTTGGTCAGAATGTTGCATTTCCCCCCCCCCTCCTCTTTAAGTATTCTATACACATTGTTTCACCTTTAAGGCATTATTTCTGACGTAGGAATAGATACCAAAAATTTCTTTACAGAAACTCCCAGGGAAAAAGGCCAGCTTATTTTCATGTGGAACTTTCAATGTTAAAACACTTCTGACATCCACACAGACGGTTAAGCTGTACGATTTAGGATTTAGATTTTTGGTCTGGAAAGACTCTGACAAAGGGAGCACAGCATGAGGTCTGAGTCAGGAACTCCTAAATTCCAACTTACCTGGTGACATATGTGGGCGGCTTTCAGACGAGTAGGGCAGGCTGGCATCGAGCTCACCATCCTCCTGCTGCAGTCTACAGAGTGCTGGGATTACAGACATGGACCACCACACCAGCCCATCTTAGAGCCTGGGCCTTCTCCTTTGCAGACTGAGTGTAGTGTTTGCAAGGTGTGTTAGTACTGGGGATAAGTGAAATTAAGCAAAGTGCCTTGCACTTGGAGGAGCCCCCACAGATGTTCCTTCCTCCCACACGCTGCTGCCTCTCCTCTCAGAATTGTCTCATACTCGGGTGAGTCATTGCTAGATGGGATTTTAAAGCTGGGAAGAAATAGGTCTGAAATTCTCATTGCCATGACGACAGACTCAGAGAAGTGGAGAATTTCCTCCCGAAACAGTGAGCAACTGTTAACAAAGTAGCACCTTTTTAATTGGTGGCAAGTATGTGATTTCTTTCCTTCCCCCCCCCCCAACTGTTTTCCTTAATCCTGCTTATTTATTCTGAAAGGACAAGAGAAGCCCAATGTTGATTATGCTCCTTGCTGTGAGGATGTTAGCAACCCTATCTTGCCCTTTTACACATCTGCCTTTGCTGCCCACAGAAGACTGTCCAAAGGAGCTGGAATTTTGTTATTACCTGAAATTGGACTATTCCATCAGTATCTACAGGCTCTTCAGATGCCTTTTAGCTACTGTTACATTTAACTCACTGAAAAACACCCTCAGTGAGTTACAGTGGCTATCAGGACTTTCACACTCTAAATAGAACCATTTCCAAATGAACTTTTTGCATGAAAATTCATGCAAAGTGTAAGTGTAAGTGAAACATATTATTTGGAAAAGCTGAGTTGATTCAGCTAATGTCTAGGGAAATACATAACACACTGTCATAGTTTTGTGGTCTTCATTACCAGTGTGACTTCCTAAAACTGAGGCCTGTTGCTCTTACAACAGAGAGCGAAAACAATTACTCATTGTCACTAAGAAATGATAGATAGCCTTGCATGCTTTATGGAAGAGGGACTCCAAATCTCGTTTTATTTTTAAGATCCAGAGATCATCCTTTTATCACATTTTAAGCATTATTGTAAAATAATGTTTCTACTGAAAATTTACTTTTAAAAAGTTACTTTGAAAACCTGCATTCTCAGAAGTGGTTCGATAGTGATCCACAAAGGAATTAGTTATTGACTCTTTCTTATTAGAAGAAACGAGATACAGAGACATGCTGCCACTGATACTAAAGGTTCCTCCTCTGTTTCAAACAGGAAGTCAGGACACTTGAATGCATCGTGAGTATGAAATGGTAGAAACTGTTTTGGCCTTTGATAAGGTACTTGGAGCAGGACATAAATTGTCAGTTATTGAGAGGAATTTATTTTATTCTATTTTAAACTCTTTTAAGAATTAAATTTACGTACCTATGGGAATGTTCATAGGAAGGAGGTATTTTGTTTTGTTGGTGTCAACTACCAACCAGTTTTGAAGATTATTATGAACACAGATTAATTAGTATATTCTCATGGCTGTTATAGAGAAACTGATCAGGGAGAGCTGAATAGAGGAGAAAACCACCCATCTTCAATCACCCTATTTATATCAAAATTGAATTGGTAAGGAGAAGCCATTTGAATAAAAAAAAGGGTGCCGTTGTCCCGACCTTATGCCCTTCAAAAAAACCAAACCCGTATGTACTGAAGACATACATATGTAAAAACAGAAGATGATTTTAGAAAATATAGGTAATTGTATTTATGCATTTGTAGTCCTTGGCCTGTGGTCTCTTCATTCCCACATTCAGGATTTGTGGTGGTTTGAATAAAAATGGCCTCCATGGGCTCATTGTGGGTGGCACTACTGGGAGGTGTGGCCTCGTTGGAGGAAGTGTGTCTGTGGGAGATGGGCTTTGGGGTCTCAGATGCTCAAGCTAGGCCTAGTGTGGCATCCACTTCTGCTGCCTGAGCATCAAAATGTAGACCTCTCGGCCCTTTCTCCAGCACCATGTCTGCCTGTGTGCCACCATGTTTCCCACCGTGATAATAAACTAAACCTCTGAAACTACAGGCCAGCCCCAGTTAGATGCTTTCCTTCATGAGAGTTACCCATGGTTCTTCACAGCAGTAGAAACCCTAACTAAGACAGGGTTCCTCTGCTTACCACCCTTCTTTGCATCTTAGTCTCCCTTCCGTCAAAGGACTGATAGCACTAATCCTATGGGGCGTGTGCATACAGTGTGAGACTATATGTTGGCTTAGACATTTAGACTCTCTCCAGCCATTAATCTCCCAGCTATCCATTCCTACGACACAACAGTTTCAAACTGAACTCTCCAGAGGAAAAGTGGGGACCTCAGGTTTGACTCCTTGTTCTCTTACTCATTCCGGCCTTGTTCTATTTCTGGAAAGTGTCTTCTTCTTCCTTGCTAGAGTTTAGGACCTCTTTTATATAATAATCCTCTGACTTGTGTGAGGTTGGCTTATAATGTATTTCTTTTGTGGGGCTCCATCCAACTTGTCTTGGTATTTAAAAAGGACCTATTGGAATTTAACAAAACTATAAATAATAACAAAAGAACAACGTTCTCCTCCTTAAATAGCATACTGGAAAAAAGTATTCTTTCTTTCTTCCCTTTGTTTTTTTATAATATAATTTTTTTATTTATTAAAATTTATTCACTTTGTAACCCCCTTCAACTCATCCCCTCCCAATCCCGCTCTCCATCCTTCCCTCATCTCCTCCCATTCCCCTTTCCCAGTCGACTGACAGGGTAGGACCTCCTTCTCTTCCCTCTGACCCTGGCCTATCAGGTCTCATTGGGACTGGCTGCATTGTCTTCCTCCGTGGCCTGGTAAGGCTGTCCCCCACCCCTCAGGGGGAGGTGATCAAAGAGCCAGCCACTGAGTTCATGGCAGAGACAGCCCCTGTTCCCCTTGCTAGGAAGCTCATTTGGAGACTGAGGTGCCATGGCCTACATCTGTGCAGGGGTTCTAGGTTATCTTCATGAAACCTCTTCCCTTTGTAAAAGAATCATGAGTCCAAGAAATTCTTTCTAGACTATGGTTTGATTATGTCAAATTATTGTGTTACAGGCCTTGTTGCCAGACCAGCCTCCTTCATAATACTTGTCTTTGTTTGTAGAACATTAGTTAATAATGTTCTGCCTTTTTGCCTAAACTGAAAATCCTTGAGGGCAAAGATCATTGCTTATGATGCTTATGATGCTTATGATGCTTACTGTATCACAGTTGTGGTTCTAGTGAGAAATGTCCCTTACAACACAGATGTTTAAACACTTGGTCCTTTGGTGGTGGTGCAGTTTGGGCAAGGCTATGGAACCTATGTGGTGACACCTTGCTAGAGAGAGTATGTCACAGTGGGTGGGCCTTAAGAGTGGGCCTTGAGAGTTTATAGCCTCAGCCCACTTCTAGTTCCATCTATCTGTTTCCTGGTGTGTGTTTAGGAGATGTGATGGCTCAGCTTCCTGCTTTGGCTGTATGTCACCACACCTTACCATTAGGTACACTCTCCATCTCCAAATAAGCTCTTCCATCTATAAGTTGCTTTTGGTCATGGTGTTTCATCACAGCGATAGAAAAGATGCTGACACAGTAACTATGACGTGGACAGAGCATGGGGGTTGATAATGTCTCCACAAACACTGTTATACTGCACACCAACAGTGAGAACTGGTATGTAATTATACTGACAATCTCCTCTGCCATCTTTTCTTATCAAGGAGCAGGCGGAAATGTTTACTTTCTGAAGGAGGAGGATGTGGCAAAATAAAGTTGTAAGTTTAAATGACAAGCAGAGCATCTTGGGAAGGAGAGGGTGGATCCAGGTATACCACAGGCACAGTGGTATCGTGCATCCTCTGTATAGTTTCCTTTTTGTTCCTGGCATCACCAAAGCCTCCCTGGAAGAACCAAGCGATAGAGGACCCAGAATCATCATTCCAGTCAGTGGCTTAAGCCGTAGTTCAAAATGGCTTCATGTGGTTGTACGTAGTAGCTAGACCAGGAATAGACAGGGATCCAGCAGCAGGACCCCAGAAATTCTTGGCTGTCTAGCTAGTCAACCTCTGAACTCACAAGGTAACCATGCATTTTGCATGGTGATGCCTGAGCTGCCACTTGCCCCACATCAGGGATTTTCCGAACTTGTTGAGCTGACAAAGGACTGCCCAAAGAGCTGTGAAAGTACAGTGATGTTGTCAGCGCAGGACAGACTGTGAGAAAGAGGTATTTGTGAGAAATGGTAATGCCTTGAAGTCTCCTGAAGATACGCGTGGTGGTTTTCTCTATGTGTTCTAAGGAGATATTTTAATCCTCAGCACTGAGCAAAATCATGAAGTTACTTATGTTTCCAAAATAAGATAGAGTGGAAAGTTCAAGGCAGGAATAGCAAGTCTACAAAATAGAAACTTTATCCTCATGGTGGAGACTTTCAGGTAAAACCGATTGATTGTGCTGATAATGGTAATAACATCATCTAACAGTATTTCTTTGCCAGGATGATTATCTGCCTGGCGATATAATAGACATATTCGTTCATTGAATCCTAATAACTGCCTGTGAAGTAGGAGAATTATATTCCATTTTTGTAAATGTGATAATAGAGGCATGGAAGGGCAAGTTGACTTCCCAAAATGTATTATACTATATAGCTGAGTTGACATTGAGCAAGCCAGTTATAACCAAAGCTGTTTTGTATATGCTTTATTTGATTCTAATGTCAAGAAAGACTATGTTATGAAGATGTCACAAAATCTCTAGGATAATAAAAGAACTATTTTTATAACGCTGACATATGATTCAAAATAGCCAATACTACAAAAAAATAATAACAGCTTCTAGCTGAGTCATTTTGAGAAACATCTAGGTAAATATAGGTTTCGTTGTCTGAATGCTCTTGAAGATAAATCCTGAGTCAAGGCTTATGTATAATTAGTTTGAGAAGAATTTCCAGGAGAATTGGGAGTATTTGAAGGAAAAGTTAATAGAAGAAAAGCCAATTAAAGATTTTTTTTTTTTTTTTGGGCTGGTCATTGATTATGTGAGAATCTTCTAAGGAGCCTGGTGAAACAAGACCATGAACTGCTCTCTGGGGGATGTGAGAGGAACATATTATATGTTGACATTCAGGAGTAGTTCTATAAATATTGTGGGTTGTACATGTGAGTGCCACCAGTTTCCTGTCAGTGCCTCAGGAGCAGTGGGAAGGCAGTCCTGAGGCTCCAGACCAATACTGTGCACCCACCGTCCCAGATGTTGAGAAGCTGACGTGGGAGGATAAGTTGAGCTCAAGAATTTAAGGTTTACAGAGGCAAAACCAGGTGAGCCCATGCACATGGCACATGTACGTTTCAGGAGAGGGGTTTATTGATGAATGGCTGTTGCTTGTTTGTCTTTGGCTTCTTAGTTAGTTTGCTTATGCAATTTTAGACCTCCTCACATGCATCAGTGTTTAATATGTATTGTTCATTCTGCTACAATCTTTAGTAGCTATCTGTTGGGGGTCAGTCTGGTGGTGTGTATTTTAATGTTAATTATTGGCCCCCAAGATTTGGTTGCTGCCTGGATGAGCACATTCTCGGGTACACCTGTCTTTCTTGTGTAAAACTTGTTCGACCTAATTTAAAGTTACTTGGTTAATAAAGTTGCTGAAGCCTGTGACTGGGCAGAAGAGAGGTAAGCAAAGTTGAGGTTCCTGGGCTTGTGGGTCTTGAGCGAAGATGAGGCAGGAGAAGAGAGAGAAAGCTTAAGATGAAAAAGCAGGAGATTGGCCATGGAGGTTGACCTGATGGAGCAGAAGCAGCCCAGGCAGGAAATGCTAAGGCAAGTAACTTGTGGTGTATAGCTGGGAAATTGCAAAAGAACTTAGAGGGCTGATACCTGCCCAGTTACTGTGCTTTAAAGCTTTTTATAAGTTGAAGAGAGCTTTGTCTCAATTATTTGGGAACTAGTTAGGGTAGGGAAGCCCTCCAGAATCTAATATCATTTCAGCAACAGCTGTCTTAGTCACTCTTCTATTGTTGTGCCAAAACATCATGACCAAGACAACTTTGAAAAGAAAACATTTAATTGAGCTTACAGTTTCAGAGGATTAGAGTCCATGACGGTGCAGCAAAGGCATGGTGGTAGAAATAGCGGAGAGCTCACATCTTGGTGCATAAGTAGGCAGCAAAGAAAGGAACATTGGAGATATTAAGAGTCTTTTGAAACTTCAAATCGAACCCCTAATGACATATCTCTACCAACAAGGCCACACCTCCTAATTGTCCCCAAACAGTTCCACCAACTGGGGACCAGGTATTTAAACATCTGAACCTTTAGGGACTGCTCTCATTTGAACCACCACAGTAGGCAAATAAATGCCTTCAGTTTGTGAACAAAGATGATAAGAAAAACCATTGGCCCATGGCAAGCAAGATGTTTCCAGGTTGTAGCTGTGGGAAGTTTGCAGAAGGTCCCAGCAATATGCACAAGAGAGTTACATGCTAATGTATGGACTTTGGTGATAATTATTACATGAATATGGATTTTTTTCCTAAAGATTATATTAGAGCCTTGGACCTATGTATTATAATTACAATATCTCTTAGGCCATCTAATCTTTTCCTCATTATGTTACCATAGAAACATAGCATAGCTCACTGTTTTTAATTTAGGTTCCAATTGTTATGGGCTATTTTTTATTTTACTATTAAGATCATATAAAACCAAGCATTATTGTAGTCTTCATTCTCACTAAATATAAAATTCAGGTTAATTTTTTTATTTCACTGTGTCAAGGAAGAGGGCCATTAGCTGATATAAAGAAGATAGGCTAAAATTTGAGCAAACTTTTAGTATTAAAAGTAGAAAAATTATCAGCTGCAAGCCATCACATTATTAACTCAAGTGGAGGAATTTTTTAGAGTTAGGTTTCCTGATCTGATAGACTAGAAACCTGGCTAGCACTATTTAACTTCATTGTATAATAATGGTATGAGCTGGCCATGTAGTTTAAACCTTCCTTGAACCCCAGGTTTAATACACACACACACACACACACACACACACACACACACACTTCACTGTATGCATATGGGTGTTTGGCTTTCATGTTTGTCTGTGTACCATATGTATCCAGTTCTCCAGGAGGGCTGAAGAGAAGGTATTGGCTCTCCTGGACCTGGATTTATGATATAGGTGCTGGGAATGGAACCTGAGTCCTCTGGAAGATCAACCAGTACTGTCATTTATTCAGTCACCTCCACAGCCCTAAATCTGTTTCTCTATCCAGAAAAACAAAACAAAACAAAACAAAACAAAACAAAAAAACAGGTTGTATTAGTGACTGTTCTCATTACTATAACAAAATACCCTATAGAAGAATGTTATGGCACATGATTTACGGGTCTGTAGCCCATCGTGGCGGGGAAAGCATGGCAACATGAATGGGAAAGAGCTGGTCACAGCCTATACACAGTCAGAAAGCGGAGAAGAGGTGAAGAGGTAAAGGCTGATGCTATCTCGCTTCTTCCCCTTTTTATTCAGGCTGGGACCCAGCTCATGGGTGGCACCACTTATACTCAGGGCAGGTCTTCCCTCTTCAGTTAAGGTGGCAACCGCCCTACAGAGATGCCCAGAGGTGTGTTTCCTAGGTGACTCGAGATATAGTCAGGTTGACAATGACTATTAGATGTCACAATGGTGGCATAACCTGTCACATAACATTGCTCCGAGGATTTGAATGAGGCTACATAGGTTAAAGCAAAGAACATAGTTTCATTTGCAATGGACATAGTAAATATACCATAAGTATGTACTGAATTTGAATATGAACTGTGCATTGTGCTCTGACTCTGGCCTGGCCGCTGGTTATAGTAGCCACCAGACTGCAATTTAGTCCCTCAGAATCTTCTGTTTCTTTCTCCTGCACGTTGAGTTCTTGCCCAGATATTACTTATTTACAAAGAATTCCTCTAATAATGTAATCAAAACCCTCTTTATTTTTTAATTTTTGAAATGTAAGTTAATTGGTATATCTAACCTAGAAAGACATGAACTTTAGAACATTTTAATCCCAAAGAGCTTAAAGCTTTTGGTTTCCAGAATAGAAATCGATGGTGACCAATGACAGGAGAGAACGTCTAGGATTTTTGAGTAGCTCATACACAGGAAGCTGAAAATCGTTAACACAAGGAGCAACCAGGAGAGGTTTATCAGTCACAACTCTAGTTGCTGTGGAAAATATCTTACCAAAGCAACACGAAGGAGGAAGCATTTGTCTTGGCTCACAGTTTGAGAGGATACAGTCCAACATGGCAGGTAAGGTGTGGCAGCAGGAATGTGAGGTGGCTCGATTGCTTTGGGAGCACAGCAGTCAAAAAAGCAGATACAGCTGGTTCTCAGCTCATTTTCTCCTTTTTAGTCCACCCTAGAGCTCAGCTCATGGAATGGTGATGGCTACCTTCAAAGTGTGGGTCTTCCTTATTCACTCAAACCTTTCTGTAATGTTCTCTTTTCTCCCGAAATAATATTTATATTGTCTCTCTGACAATTTCATCTCATACACCCTGATCACACTCACCTCCCAGTCCTTCCATATCTGCTTTCCCGTACCCCCTCGTGACTTAACCCTCCATCACACAAGAAAATCCAACTCATGTTGTTCATACACTCATTGGAGCATGGTCAAACTCTCATTGAGTCCTTCTTCACCTGTACTCCCACCAGAAGCCACCCTTAGCATAATACAATTTTAACAGTTCTTTTCGATGGCTTCCTTTTCAGACTATTACTTTTTGGAGTGTAGGGGTTGGGATGGGGGTAGGGGTTGTCACAGCAAGCCTTCCACATCTCTCTTTCTCAGCTGTGATTCTGCAGTGGTCGCTATCACTACCAAAGAAGCTTTCTCG
>REGO01001378.1:8577-40649 GCA_010120015.1 Rhombomys opimus | reverse complement strand
AAAGGACACCGTCATCAAAACAAAACGACTGCCTACAGACTGGGAAAGAATCTTCACCAACCATTTATCTGACAAAGGGCTAATATCCAGTATATATAAAGAACTAAAGAAGTTGAAAAACAGCAAACCAAGTAATCCAATTAAAAAATGGGGAACAGAGCTAAACAGAGAATTCTCTGTAGAGGAATATCGAATGGCAGAGAAGCACTTAAGGAAATGCTCAATGTCATTAGCCATTCGGGAAATGCAAATGAAAACGACCCTGAGATTTCACCTTACACCCATCAGAATGGCCAAGATGAAAAACTAAACTCAAGTGACAACACATGCTGGAGAGGTTGTGGAGAAAGGGGAACCCTCCTCCACTGCTGGTGGGAATGTAAACTCGTACAAACACTCTGGCAATCAATCGGGCGCTTTCTCAGACAACTAGGAATAGCACTTTCTCAAGATCCGGCCATACCACTCCTAGGCATATATCCAAAATGGGCTCAAATACACAATAAAGCCATTTGCTCAACCATGTTTGTAGCAGCTTTATTTATAATAGCCAGAAGTTTGAAACAGCCCAGATGCCCCTCAATTGAAGAGTGGATGCAGAAATTGTGGTACATCTACACAATGGAGTATTACTCAGCAATGAAAAGTAAGGAAATCATGAAATTTGCAGGTAAATGATGGGACTTGGAAAGGATCATCCTGA
This sequence comes from Rhombomys opimus, assembly GCA_010120015.1. Lineage (NCBI taxonomy): Eukaryota > Metazoa > Chordata > Mammalia > Rodentia > Muridae > Rhombomys > Rhombomys opimus. The sequence continues at coordinate 39,946 of REGO01001378.1, read as the reverse complement.
GAGAGCTGTCCCACAAGCAGAAAGGCACACAACGGTAAATATTCACTCATATAGACATATAACATAGGATAAACCTACTAAAACCCTGAACATCTAAAGAAACTAATCAAGAGAATGGACCCTGACTAAAACGCTCAATCCCCATCCTGAAAGGCAAAGAGGATAGACATCAGAAGAAGAAGAAAACAGGAAACAACCTAGGACCCTGCCACAGAGGGCCTCTGAAAGGCTCTGCCCTACAGACTATCCAAGCAGACACTGCGACTTAAGGCCAACTGATGGGCAAAGTGCATGGAATCTTAAATAAGAAGTGGGAAGTAGTAAGATCTGGAGAGGACAGGAACCCCACAAGGAAAGCAACAGAACCAGAAAATTTGAAAACACAGGGGTCTCCCCAGGGACTCATATTCCAACCAAGAAACATGCATGGAGATAACCTAGAACCCCTGAACAGATGTAGTCCATGACAGAGTAGTATCCAAGTGGGTTCCATAGTAATGGGAAGAGGGACTGCCTCTGACATAATCTGATAGGCCTGTTCTTTGATCACCTCCCCCTGAGGGGAGAGCAGCCCTACCAGGCCACAGAAGATGACAATGCAGCCATTCCTGATGGGATCTGATAGACTAAAATCAGAAGAAAGGAGATGAGGACCTCCCATCTCAGTGGACTTGGGAGGGGCAAGCGAGAAGAAGGGGGCGGGAGGATGGGGATGGGAGGGCATGAGGGAGGGGTTTATGGGGGGATACCAAGTGAATAAACTGTAATTAATAACAAAAGAAAAAAGTTAGCAAACTGTAACTAATATTTAAAAAAATAAAAATTTAATTAAAAAAATAAAAATAAAAAAGAAGGGGTATTTCAAAGAGCCAGTAAAGAGGTTCAGCAGAAATTGTTTAAATTACAAGGAAGTATGACATCACAAAAGAAAAAAATGTTCTAAATATGAGTTGAGTAACTATCTTAAGAGTTATGTAGAAAAATGCATAATGGCTTTCACCTCTACTTGTACAAAGGCATAAACAAGACAAAAGCATGTCTGGAATAGTTGGGTGAAAGGTTTCCTGATGAATTAATAGGTATAGGGTGGTTTTCTTCTCAGGATGGGTTGCCAAGGAGGATTTGTGTGGAGATTCAAGCTGAGGATGAGCCAGACCTCATAGTGCCCCTCCCACCAGTTATACAATTGCTAGGAAACTGGTCCAGATGGCCACACCAGAACTGTTTGTGGTCTTGGCACCTAAAAATGGACCAATCATCCCGAAAGTCAATTTCCCTTACTCAATCAAGTAACACATGTAAGTCCCTACTTGTGGTTTTGTTCTTTGAAAACTTTGTTCCCCTAAAACACAGGGCCTCATTCCTTGCAACCTGTGTTGGAACCCTTACACAATTGAAAAACCCTCATGTATTTACAGCAGAGTCTATTTCTGGTCTTTGGGGGGCTCAAGAACTGGTCATAGACATAGCTCCATTTGCTGGCCTCTGTTCAAGCTTATGCTTTAAACTTTAAAACAATACCCACTGATTTTTGGTTCTTTAATTTTTAATTCTCATTCTCCCCTTCCCATGATCATTTAAAGACCCCACATTGGGTCTTCCAGATATGACTCCTGGAGTTCTCCTGGTCTATCTTTCCACAATGGGTTCTAAGTGCCATTGACTGTATCACTCCCAAACATTCCTTAACAAAAGCCATCAAGCAATTTAAAATTCAAGGCCAAAGGTAAAAATCAAAATGAGTAGGGGTCCCATCAGGGTGGATATAAGGGTAGTAAGCCAAGGAGAACTATTAAACCAGAATTTAAACCATCCTTTGGAATCTTTTCTATCTAGGGTCTCTCCAGGCTTTTAGTCCAGTTGCTGCAATACTAGTTCCTATTCTAGCTAAGCAGATCCCCACGATAATAGCTAATGTCAGGGAGCCCCTTTTGACTTAGCATTTCAGCCTGTTAGGTGGAATTTGGGGTCGAGGTCTCTTCTTCTGATGCTGCTGCAGTGTTGACAAAAGGACCATTGCCATCAGGGGCTAGGAAGGCTGAAATGCCAGTCAAAGGCTGGGCAATGGGCAGTCCTCAGAAGCATCTGGTTATTTGATCCAACTGAAGAGACAAGGAGCAAGCAATTCAGCTTCCAGCAAGTCCATATTTCATCTTGCAGTCCATAGCTGATCCTGGAATAGAGTCAACCAGGTGACCAATTCAGACTAGAGATAGAAGTTAAAATTCATCTAGTAAATAGGAAAAGTGAGGAATCCCAAGAACAAGGAAAAAAAATTCGTCTGGGAAACGTTTGAGCTATGCCAGATCCAGGCCTCTTTACTTTTTGATTTCTTGAAACTTATATGAATTTTTATTTTACAAAAGTATATATATATATATATATATATATATATATATATATATATATCAGAGAAGTAACATATCAGCAAATCTAATATAAACAACATTCTGTGAATAACAGGGAAAACTTCATCCAGTGGAATGAACAACATTCCTTCTTAGCTCTTTGTTTTGTAACCTTTATAAACAATTTAAGTGTGTCCATGGTCTGAAACTCTAACACTTTAACTGTGGCAAGCTGTTTTGGTAATCAGCCACCATGCCACTTCTTGTACACTCAACATCTACTTTTAGCCCCCACCTCCATGTCACACTAGAAAGTTAGGCAGAAATACATTAACGACTTTAGTGTTAAACTCTGGATGCTTGGACTTTCCTTAACAAATCAACTAGAAGGAATATGTTTAAGATATTCCTAAATTCTGTGTAAAAGTCTACCCCCGAAATGGCAGATATTAAGAATACCACAGTAAAAGCTATGGCTTTTGGGTCAGATATATACATTAGAGTATGATGGGTAGCACCTTTAAGTCTATTTCCAGAAGATAAACAAAAGGCAAGCTTGTTACTGCATAATAAGCAGTCAGTGCTCCATCAGTTTATCAGAACTCTATTGATCAATGTCAAAACTCTGAACTTCTGAAATCTTATAGCAACATAAGAACAACAATAGCAGACAGTAGGGAGAAATCTGAAATATCTCTCATTTTTAATATGCCTTAAATAATTTTCTTATATCATTACAACCTATGTTCACATACCTTAAAACACTTACTTAGACCCTCCAATCTTTCTTTCATTTATCAACCCTGAGACATTTTCCCAGACCCTCAAACAATACTCTCTAGATTCTCAAAACCTAAACTCCTATATCTTCAGACCCTACATAAACTCCATATCTTTCTATCCAGCTATTTACCATAAGACACAGGCAACTAACATGAAGCCTATGAGCAAGGCAAACCATTTACCTTTCTAAACAAAGGATCTAGTACCTAGTAGTTCTAACTAGCTAATGAACTGATCAATGAGCTAACAGTGGATCTGATTGTCTGCTCTTAAGCTAAAAGTTACTATTAGCTTAGTTTAGCCATCAATGTGACCAGAGACCTGAGAAGGATAAATTATGAGTAAATAAGTATACCAATCCATGTACCAATCAAAATTACAGAGATGACTACTTAGTCCATCACCTAGGCAGTGTGCCCGTCTCCTGGGGTCTCATGGCACCATGAACAGAGGCAGTCCAGCCCTCAGGCACAAAAGATGAGAGACTGTTTCTGTGATGAAAGGAAAATGAGAGAATGACATCACCTCATCCTCAGCACTGTGAAACAAGGACTCTCCATATGTCCACAGCTTTGTGCACGGTTTAGGCTGGGCCCTAGCGGTGGGCCATTTGGGGCAGTCTTACCCAGTTGTTAGCACACCACAATCCAGAGTTGCCATCATCTGTCCTTGTGCCCAAATCTTTTCTAAGACCTTGGGGGAGCTACTGCCAGGATATTGGAACTCTCTGTCACAATAAACTCACACATGTTAAAATGCCATTTTCATCAGATCTCTGACAAGCTTGAGGGCCAACATATCAGTTACTCTTTTGCTATCTTTATTATCTGCTCCTATAAAACAATGCTATAATCTCTGACTCTGGCATGTTCCTTAGATACGTATTTTAGGCAAAGTTTACAGTTACCCAATCTAGGCTTAACCTTAAAAACAAACAAAAGAGTAGGTAAAGCTTAATCTTGTAACCAACTGTAGTCATTAGCATAACTTTAAATATATTTCTGAACAAAAATCAAAGCAAAACTTTTAATCAGATACAGTTCATAAAAGGGCTAACAGGGGAGTTAGTAAGACCTGGAGAGGACAGGACCAAATATATATGGGCACAAGGGTCTTTTCTGAGACTGATTCTCCAACCAAGGACCATGCATGGATATAACTTAGAACCCCTGCTCAGACATAGCCCATGGCAGCTCAGCATCCAAATGGTTCTCCTAGTAAGAAGAACAGGGACTGTCTCTGACATGAACTCAGTGGCTGGCTCTTTGACCTATCCTCTCCCTGAATGGAGGAATACCCTTAATAGCCCACAGAAGAGGACATTGCAGCCAGTCCTGATGAGACCTGAAAAACTAGGATCAGATGGAAGAGGAGGTTGTCATCTATCAGTGGACTTAGAAAAGGGCTGGGAGGAAATGAGGGAGGGTGGGTTAGGTTGAGAAGGAATGAGGGAGGGGGCTACAGCTGGGATACAAAGTAAATATAATTAATATAAAAATAAAAATTTTAAAAAATCTTGTTGATCCTACCATATTGCATTAAAACTGAAATGCAAAATGCTTAAAGGACAAAAGTTGCACTTATCACTAAACAGGGAACTGAACACATTTGGCAGCTCTAAACAAAGATGGCTTTAAAACCATGGTTTCACCATCTTTATCTCTGAATCATCATGGCAGCTAGCCATGTGTTGCTACAGGCAGAGGCCAGCAATTCAAAACATAGCCATTAGGTGTCATGATGGTATTGTTAACTCCCACGGTATAACAAGCTCTGTGGAACATTTACAATTTCTCATAACCAAAAGTTCTAACAATGTAATCAAATAAGTTTTAAAACCAACTACATAACAGAACAGTATAGAACAATTTTAAACTTTACCTGAACCATTTTGACCACACCAAACCCATCAGCCACAAAGAAAAAGCATTAATCCGTTCACTCAGGAATTGGTAGTCAGGCAAATATCCCATATAATAGTTAGCAATGACTTGAATACAACCATGTCTAACCTTGGGCTTACATGAATTCTTTCTCTAATCTTTTTCTCAATTGGTTCAAACAGTATAGGTTGGTTTCATTTGGTAAAATTAATAAAATAAACACCAAAGTTTTTTTCCTTCCCCCAAGGGTTGAGAAGCTGTTTCAAGTTCTTTGTTAGACTGCCCAAGGTCATTATTAAAAATGCCTGATAAACTTTAAAATGTTTCATAGCCTTAAACATTTAAACATTCTCCAAAACCTGTTTATGCGATACGTAAATAAAGTACCCTTTTTAGGAGTGAAATCACTAAGCATAACCATAATTTAAAAGTCAAAATCAAATTTTAAAACCAAATTTTACCAGTGCAAACAATTCAATCTCCAAAATCAATGCCAATTAAAAAGGAGACTTATCTTCTTAGTCTAAAAGGAAGTAGGATGGTAAACAAAATTCATTTTGACTAAGAGGTTCTGTAATCATTCTTTGCTCTGCCACATACCACGTGGCAATCTCAAGATGACAGAGTCACACAGAGTGACTGACAAGTCACAAGGTTGCTAATTAAACATATCTTCCCATTTATAGATCTTATAAACACATGTTCTAAACAGGAGTTTCAATTTAACCTTTAAACATATCCGATAACTCTTAATTTATAAGCAAGACATATAGAGCATATTAACCACGTAAGATCAGTCAAAAACAAACATATAATGGCCATACATTTAAACAGACAGACGAAACTTATTTTTTACTTCCTCCAGCTGTAATTTCAAGCATCTTTTTCTCACTCAGCAGCAGCAACCAGCTGGCCAGGAAGCTAAAAGTGGCCCACTGCTGCCAGCTTCTTTCCTGCCCACAGCCAGAGCCAATTCCAAAGCTGAAAGTGGCCCACTGCTGCCGGTGCATGGTGGACCCAAGGACCATTCTGCTCTCACAGAGTGGCAGGCATGACCATGCTGGGCCCCAGCATTTCCAGAGCTGGGGGAGCAAGGTTGCTGTGTGCCACCAAGGTGGAAACCATGGAAGTGTGTCTGGCAAAGGTCTAACAATTTTACTCCAACAGACAAAAACAAAACAAAACAAAACAAAAACAAAAACAAAACAAAAGAAAGCAGATTAGACAAATGCACATGAAAATAGGTTCCATCAACTAAAACAGAAAAACAGACACAGATTGGGCAATTGAAGCTCAGGCCCACCAGCCTTCAGATTCCTGCTCTGGTTTCCCTGCCACAGATGCTGCAGAACAGTGGGTAGTTATAAACCCCTACCTGACATCAAGACTCTACCCTCCAAAACTGATGAAGCCAGCAACATCTTTCTGACTTTGTCTGAAAGTCAGACAAAGTGTGTCTGCTGCCTTAATTCGTGTCATGCTGCCCAGATACGGACACCGTGAGGAATTTTAGAGAACAGAAAGTACACATACAGAGGGCCACTGCACAGAGCCACATAGACATTATACCGCAGGTATAAAATCCTCTTAGTCAGATTCCTGGAGTCTTGGAATCCTAAACGAGCCCCCAAAATGTTATGCCCAGTTTGTGAGACCCCCAAAGCCCAGGAATAGATTCATATATAAATACATGAGGGTTTTTTTAATTAACACGGGTCACAAGGAATGTGGCCCCGTGGTCTAGGGAAGCAAGGTTTTCAAAGGGCAAAACGACAAGCACGGACTTACATACTTTGGCTTCAACATGGTTTGGGCTTCTTTGTCAAAAATCAAGTATCTGTAGGTGTGTGGATTTATTTCCTGGTCTTCAATGTCATTCCATTGATCCAACATTCTGTTTCTATGCCAATACCATGCAGTTTTTATTATTATTGCTCTGTAGTACAGACTGAGATCAGAGATGGAGATAGCTCCAGACAATCTGCTGTTGTACAGGATTGTTTCAGAAATTCTGGGTTTGTTTGTTTGTTTGTTTCTCCATATGAAGTTGAGAATTGTTCTTTCAAGGTCTGTAAAGGATTGTGCTGGTATTTTCGTGGGAATTGCATTGAATCTGTAGATTGCTTTTGGCAGGATGGCCATTTTCACTATGTTTATCCTACTGATCCATGAGCACAGGAGATCTTTCCATCTTATATCTTCTTTAGTTTCTTTCTTCAGAGACTTCAATTTTTTTAACTGGCTTTTCACTTGTTTGGTTAGAGTCACACCAAGGTACTTTATATTATTAGTGGCTATTATGAAGGGTGTTTTTTCCCTAATTTCTTTCTCAGCCTTTTTGTCTTTGGTATACAGGAAGGCTTCTGATTTTTTTTGAATTGATTTTGTATCCAGCCACTTTCCTGAAGGTGTTTATCAGCTGAAGGTGTTCTTGGTTTGAATTTTGGGGGTTGCTTATGTGTGCTAGCATATCATCTGTGAATAATGATACTTTTACTTATTCCTTTCCAATTTGTATCCCTTTGATCTCCTTTACTTAACTTATTGCTCTAGCTAGGACTTCAAGTACTATGTTGAAGAGATATGGAGAGAGTGGGCAGCCTTGCCTTGTCCCTGATATTAGTGGGATTGATTTATGTTTCTCTCCATTTAGTTTGATGTTTGTTGTATATTTTCTTTACTATGTTTAGGTAAGTGTCTGATGGCCCTGATCTCTCCAAGATTTAAATATGAATAGGTGTTGGATTTTGTCAAATGCTTTTTTAGCATCTAAAGAGATAATGTGTTTTGTTTTTTCCCCCCCTTCGGTTTGTTTATATGGTGGATTACATTGATGGATATCTGTATATTGAACCAACCTTATATGCCTGGGATGAAGCCTACTTGTTCATGGTGGATAATATATTTTATGTGTTCTTGGATTTGGTTTGCAAGTATTTTATTGAGTATTATTGCATCAGCATTGATAAGAGAGATAGGATGGAAGTTCTCCTTTTATGTTGGGTCTTTGTGAGGTTTAGGTATCAAGGTGACTTCATAGAATGAGGTTGGTAATGTTCTTTCTGTTTCTATTTTGTAGAATAGTTTGAAGAGAATTGGAGTAAGCTCTTTGAGGTTTGGTAGAATTCTGTGCTGAAACCATCTGGCCCTAGGATTTTTTGGAAGGGCAACTTTTGATAACTGCTTCTATTTTCTCAGGGGATATGGTACTATTCAAACTATTTACCTGATCTTGATTTAATTTTTATAAATGGAAGTTATCAAGAATGTTGTCCATATCCTTTAGATTTTCAAATTGTATAGCATAAAGGCTTTTGCGGTAAGACCTGATGATTGGATTGCCTCAGTGTCTGTTGTTATGCCCCCCTTTTCATTTCTGATTTTGCTGATTTGGATGGTGTCTCTCTGCCTTTTAGTTAGTTTGGCTAAGGGTTTGTCTATCTTGTTCATTTTCTCAAAGAACTAGCTCTTGGTTTCATTGGTTCTTTAAACTGTTTTACTTGTTTCTAATTTATTGATTTCAGCCCTGAGCTTGAATATTTCCAGCCATCTACTCCTCTTGGGTATGTCTGTGTCTTTTTTTTTTTTTTTTTTTTTTTTAGGGCTTTCATGTGCCATTAAATTGAAGGCAGTTAATGCTATGAATTTTCCTCTTAGCACTACTTTCATTGTATCCCATAAGTTTGGGTATGTTGTGCCTTCATTTTCATTGAATTCTAGGAAGTCTTTAATTTCTTCCTTTATTTCTTCCCTAACCTAGATGTCATTGAGTAGCAGGTTGTTCAGTTTCCTTTTTTGTGTAGTCTTTTGTCGCTTTCTGTTGTTGTTCTTTAGTCCATGGTGGTCAGATAGGACACAGGGAATATTTCAATCTTACTGTAATGCTGAGGCTTGCTTTGTGACAAACTATATTTTGGAGAAGGTTCCATGAGGTGCTGAAAAGAAGGTATACTGTTTTGAATTTGGGTGAAAAGTTCTGTAGACATCTATTAGGTCTATTTGATTTAGGACCTCTGTAAATGCCATCATTTACCTACTTAGTTTCTGTCTAGATGATCTGTCCTTTGGTGAGAGTGGAATGTTGAAGTCTCCAACTATTAAGGTATAGGGTTTGATGTGTGATTTCAGCTTTAATAATGTTTCATTTACAAATGTAGATGCTTTTGTATTTGGTGCATAGATGTTCAAAATTGTGATGTCCTCCTGGTGGAATTTTCCTTTGATGAGAATGAAGTGCCCCTCCTCATTTTTTTGATTAATTTTGATTGAAAGTCTATTTTATTAGATATTAGGATAGCTACCCCAGCTTGTTTTCTGGATCCATTTGCTTGAAAAACATATTTCCAGCCCTTTACTCTGAGGTAGTTTTTATCTTCTTTTCAGAGGTGTGTGTCTTGGATACAGCAGAATACTGGATCCTTTTTCTGCAACCGTTCTGTTAGTCTGAATCTTTTTATTGGAGAGCTGACTCCATTGATGTTTCTAGATAGTAGAGACCAATGAATGTCAGTTCAGTTTATTGTGGAGTTGGTGGTGTTACTGTAATTTATTGCTTGTTTTCCTTTTAATTTTTTGTTGTGAAGTTGTCTGTATCCTATGTTTTCTTGGTTGTGGTTGTTTTGGTGGACTGGAGTTTTCCTTGTAGTATCTTCTGTAGGGCTGGGTTGCAGTGTAGACATTGTTAGTTTAGTTTTGTCATGGAATATTTTGTTTTCTCCATCGATGGTGATTGAAAGCCCTGATGGGTATAGTAATCTGGGTTGGCATCTGTGGTCCCTTAAAGTCTGCTTGATATCTGCCCAGGCTTTCAGAATTTCTGTTGAGAATTCTGCTGTGATTCTGATAAGTCTACCTTTCTATGTTACTTGGCCTTTTTCCCTTGCTGCTTTTAATATTTTTCTTTGTTTAGTGTTTTGACTATTATGTGACTTGTGGTGTTTCTTTTCTGGTCTAGACTATTTAGTGTTCTGTAGTTCTCTTTATGGACAGCTTTTTCTTTAAGTTGGAAAATTTTTCTTCTATGATTTTCTTGATATTTTTCTGCACCTTGGAGCCTAGAATCTTTTTTTTATTATTATTTCTATTCCTGTTATTCATGGATTTCATCTTTTCATGAAGTCCTTGATTTCTTGGATATTTTGTGATTGGAACTTTTCTGATTGTACTTTTTCTTTGATAGAATTATCAGTTTCAGGAAGTGTATCTTCAGCACCTGAGATTCTCTCTTTCATCTCTTGTATTTTGTTGGTGATGCTTACCTTTGTGGTACCTGATCTTTTTTCTAAGTTCTCCAGCTCCAGGGTTTTCTCTGTTTCTGTTTTCTTTATTGATTCTCATTTTGTTTTCATTCCTTGCACCATTTCCTTCATCTGTCTGATTGTGGATTACTGTCTTTCTACGATGTCCTCTATTTTTTTTGTTCATTTCCTCAGTGTATGCCACTAACTGTTCCTCCACTTGTACTTCTGTTTGTTTGGCTATGTTTGTGTATATTTCTTTGAGAGCTTTGTTTGTTTCCTCTTTATTTGCCTCTATTGGTGTGGTTATTTCTTTGAGAGCTTTGTTTACTTCTTCTTTATGTCCCGCAAATAACTGGATAAGCATAGCTTTATAATCATTTTCCAGAATTTTTGATGAATTGGAGTATCCATTGGTTTTGGGCATTGCTGATGAAGCCATAATGTCCTGATTTTTGTTGGACGTGTTCTTATGCCGACCTCTGGCCATCTACTTATCCGTAACCTTCAGTGTTTGTTCCTGGAGTCTGTAGTTCAGACTGGGTCAGTCTTTCTCTGGTGTCTGGAGTATTCTTCATGAAGATGAGAGAGGTCTACTGGTTTTAGAGTGTGATTTGGTGTTTCAGCTGTACCTATGGTAGGAAGGTCAGCAGGTGCAGATGCAGATGCACAAGTGCAGGTAAGCTAGTGTGTGTGTGTGTGTGTGTGTGTGTGTGTGTGTGTGTGTCTGTAATGGAAATGTGCCTTGAAGGACAGGGTGCTAGAGAGCACAGATTCTTGTCATGTAAGGCAGGGAGTGGTGCAGGAGTAGGAAGGGTTGCAGGTGCTGGCAGTGTTTGTGCTCAGACTGTGCATGTGCCGATTCCCTGAATACCTCAGTGGCCTACAGGCCACAGGTATTCAGCTCTGTCTGGGCTCCAGGAGTTGTTTACCTGGCATATAATGGTAGACCCCCAGAACAGGGGCTTCAATATTGAGAACACTGTCCCAAGAATCCCTATGTTACTCACAGTGGGTGTGTGGGTCGTAGGGATCCAATATCTGGCTGCTACCATAGAGGAACCCTGGATCTGGGGCTCTGCAGATACTTATTTGAAGGTGCATTCAGTCTCTAGTAAGTCTAATAGGAGAGCATGCAGGTTCCCCCTGTTCTCTATTCTCAGATGTGTGCCTGCTGGGGCAAATGCAGGTGTAGGAGCGCTGTCAGCTCAATGGTGCTGCAGTTAAAGCACTTGGAGATGGTGTAGCAGTCCATTGGGAGTTCAGCCACAGCAGCAGATTTGCAAGGTTGGTACAGATGTCTGTTGGGAAGGCCTGAGGAGCCACTACAGTGGTACACAGACCTGGGTGGCCTGTACAGTTGGCTTCCCACCACTGAGGGACTAGGCTGCTAGTACAGTTGCTGCCTGGGAGTCCCTGGACGGCCCAGACAGCAGCTCTTGGACCCGGCACCCAGAAGGCTGCTACTGCTGACAGCCACAACTGAGGACCTACGACACCACCGCCGCTGCTATCTCAGTCACTGAGCAGGGAGTTCTGTGCTATGAGCCATCAGCACTGTGGGCCGCCTCTCCCTAGGAAGAGGCAAGCCCAACAAGGCAAAGTGCAGCAGGATTGACTCTTTGCCACCCTCAGTCCCCAGAGAACTCAGCAAGGGAAGTGGATCCAAATGATCTCACAGGTTGTCCCTTTCACCCAGGAAGCTTCAATGTCAATGTTCTCGCTTCAGCTGCCCCTCCACTCACCAATATCAGAGTTTCAGAACCTCTGCCTCTCAGATAAGGTGTGTGCTGGTCGCTTTATCTTGGATCTCCCTGTTTTCGTATCTTATAAAAACACAAATACGAGAATGTTTCAGGTTTTCATCTCTTTTTTCTGAGTTCTAGAATGTAGTGTTCAAATACTTCAAAGAATCTGCTAATAAGAACTGCAGATCTAGACTGTGTTTGCAGAGAAGCTAATAAATGGAAGCCTTGTTCTCTGAGTTGTTTTGAACAGTGAAGCCTGACCGCTAAAGAACAGCTTAAAACTGTTTATTATACTGAACAAAGCCGATTGCTGTTTTGAAAGTCTCAAAAAAGTGTTATGGATTTTGTTTTAACAGTAGGTGGAAAACAGAATAAAAGAATACACCTATCCTGAACTTACAGCTCTGAAATAGTTGTGATCAACAGGGAAAGCCCATTGTTTTAAATCCTGTTTTAAACTGGAGAAGAAAAGCAAAACATGCTACTTCACAGCTCTTGTGTGCCTATGAGACAATCTAAGGAAAAGTGATTTATCAGACGCTCCACATCTACAAAGGCAAGGGCATGTTTCCTGTGAAGGAGAAGGAGGAAAGAAAGTGCAGCCAAGAAAACACGGAGCTAATTCTACTCCTCAAATGGTGCTGTAGCATCCCAAGATATATTGGATTATTTACCATAACAATTTAACTACTTAACAACCAGCAATTGTAATAACATCCATTTCCAAATAACAGTACCCTGGAAGCCATTTTAATTTTCCACATGACAAAATGTGTTCTATGTTATGCTTCCTAATTTTTATTCCCAGGTTTCACATCTAACTGCTGGTGTGACAAAGTGAGTGGAGGGTAAAGCCTCCCATTTTGTAAGATATGAGGTTATAACTAATTTTTATTAATCTCCTTTGTGAACATCTCAAGCATATATATTGTTTGGTACAGGAGTAAGATTTTGAGAGGGTATTTTTTTCATTTGGTTTGTTGGTTTTGTTTTGTTTTGTTTGTTTGTTTCAGTATGCTTCATGGTAGAAGTCTAGCACAGCCCAAACTGCATGTTCCCGTAGAGTCACAGCACAGCAAAGCACCTGCAGGCAGTTAAACATTTTTAAAGGTCAGTGGAATAAACAAAGAGAGAAAGATTCCTAGATTGCCTCCTCTTATTCCTTATAGCCAGAAAGTGATCCTCAGTCTTTGTCCCTATGCCCACATAGGAGACTGGAGATTTACATTCTAGTGAATTTGCACTATGAACTTACTGCTTGCAGTCATAGGACAGAGCTGAAACTAATGTATCATTATAAAGCCACAGATAAATCACAGCCTGTGTAGTTATGAGGTAAATCATAGCCTGTCAATTTCACTGAGGTGCTGACCCCACCTCTTTTGGTCTCATTAAAATTAACCAGGAAATTTAACAACCATCAATCTGATTTCACATGCTTCTCTCCTTCACCTCTCCTGCCATGTAGAAACTGAATCCGTGATACAACTTATCCTCCCCTACAAGGAACCAATGTGTAAAATATAGGTCTTAAGTGAGTACACAGAAAAAAGGCAACATACTACATTTAGCAGAGGCTCAGCGGTGTTGCTTTCATTGACTCTAAATACAATTGTTATTACGCTATTGCTAATCTTGATGGTGAAATTATTTAAAATATTTTGTAAAAATAAATATGATAAGTATTCCCTAGAGACGAAAGTTATGAATTAGTAGGCTCTGTGTGTATGATGTGTGAATATAAGCATGTTTGTAACACATAAATATCACTATACAGACAGCATGCAGACAAAAGTGGAAAACAAGAAAAAATCCGTCATACCTGGCACAAAAAAAAATATGGGCTTGGGAAAGGATGTGATCTGGGTGGACTTTATCAGTGTTACATATGCTCTGGCAGTATTAGATCTATACAAAAGTCCATATCCGCCATTTTTTCTTATACATTGAATATATGTATAATATTAAGGGGTGAATTTTGGTTTTTCCATGCACAGGCATCTCAAATGAGTCAACCCTAAGGAATCTTAGAGGCCATATGAAAATCACCCCTGTGGGAAACTGAGTACTTTAAAGGGAAAAAGAAGAGAGAGAGGCAGAAGGTTAAGAGTGACACACAGAAGCATTAGAGCTTGATCCCAGTTATTCTTGCAGGGCATCAAAAACAGCTAATGGTTCAGGTTACAAAGGCCTACAGAGCGGGAGGGATAGACACATGTGTTGCTGCTATAAATGGTACCAGTTATTTTTGTCACAACAGCCCAGGAATCAGTGGCTCCACAAAGACACATGCACACAGAACAACCAAATGTTTTTACAGATGTAGAAACTTGAAATCTTTAGATTCATCATCAGAATTGACCAGGAGTTCTTCCTGAAGTCTTCATAAAAAGCAATCACTAAGCCTGGCAATAGTGACACACGCTTTTAATCCAGCACTTGGGAGGCAGAGGCAGGCAGATCTCTGAAGTCAAGGCCAGCCTGATTCACAGAGCAAATTCCAGGATGGCCAGAACTACACAGAAAAACCCTGTCTTGAAAACAAACAAACAAATAAAAATCAATAATGAAGACTTTTGAATTTAGTATCTTACCTATGAGTATTTGTCATTAGTACATGCATGTTAAATTTTCTTTTACAGCTTTGGTCTTAAAATTGAGATTTAGGACAAAATAATTAAAAAAATTAATTTAAAATAAAAGTTCAATTTTTAAGATATGAAAGTGATAGCAATGTAAAGTGTTTATGCATATTTAGGGAATTCTAGATATGGTTAGTTTTAAAGGCAAATATATATGACTTGATAGTCACGGATTCATTTCACCATTCATTAATTCATCAGTTGTTTTAGAACTTACTATGAACAGGTTTTGCTATTCCAATGAATAAAAGCAAATTGCCCACATTCATGTAATTTAATTTTATTTGAGGTGAGGACAAACTAAAAATAAATATTCTGACCTTTACCATCTGATCAAGCTAAAGCCTGACTGACATGTATTTAACATCACAGCTTAAATCTTTATAATTGGTTACTATTTTTTAGAGAGATCTACCTAGTCTGCAAATGCTTCATTACACAAAAGTGAATAAGATATTGCAGATGATCAGCCCTAAAGGGAAGATATATCCCTCACCCAACCTTCTAGGTCCAGGGATCACTTGGAGAAGAGTGAATGTAAAAGCCGGGGTGATTAGTGACTACAGGGAAGCATTGGATTGCTCTCAAACAAGGGGGCTACAAATATGAACTCATTTAAGTTGTGACAACATGCAAAACACTGGCACAAATCCAAGCCAGACCAAATTCTACCACAGAAAGGTAGTTAGGCACAGAATACCACTCAGGCCTTGGAGACACTGGCAATCGTTAGCTGCAGGCAGAATGAGCTAGAGTTATCTCTAAGTGTGTACCCCCAGTAAGTTGACCAGGCTCTGGTGAAAGAGCACATATCCAAGACAATTTGAGCAGCACACATTGGTCTTGGAGGGTCTCAAGGGGGTACAAAGTTGTGTAATTATGGAAGGGAGAGGTATCTGGGAAGAACTAAGGGAGGAGACCTTGGTAGGATCCAAACGCATTGTAAGAAACGTTCAAACCACTACTAGGAGATTCATCATTTGGATTTTGGTGATTGATCACTAGCAAGACTCATTTGTTCCAGAGATACTGGAGTGGTTCGACCTATATAAAACAATAAATGGATTGTGTTATACTCTATTACTGCATTGCTTTTGTCGGAAAACTTTCCAAATTCTAGGTGATGTAAATCTTACATGATTCTACATGACAGTGACAGCAATCTATGATTCTGTACTCCATCAGCATGGACTAAAGGATCAAAACATGTGAAAACCAGACACACTAAATCGGTTAGAAGAAAAAGTGGAGAAGAGCCTAGAACTCATTGGCACAGGAAACAACTTCCTCAACAGAACACCAACAGCACAGGCTTTAAGATCAATAATCAATAAATGAGACCTCATGAAACTGAAAAGCTTCTGTAAAGCAAAGGGCACTGTCATCAGAACAAAACGACAGCCTACAGACTGGAAAAGGATCTTCACCAACCCTATATCGGACAGAGGGCTAACATCCAGACTACATAAAGAACTCAAGAAGTTAAAAAGCAACAAATCAAGTAATGCAATTATAAAATGGCTAAACAGAGAATTCTCTGTAGAGGAATACCGAATGGCAGAGAAACACTTAAAGAAATGTTCAACATCCTTAGCTACAGCTGGGATACAAAACAAAAAAAACTGTAATTAATATAAAACTAAAATTAAAAAAACATATGAAAAGACATTACTTTTGTTTTAGTTTAACTAATTCTATAAATTTATGAATATTTAGATGTTATCTTGAAGTGACCTCACAATTCTTGGGATTGTTTTAATTTGTTCATATAATTTTGTATATATTTGGCATCAAAACACAATCACTAGGTTACCTACTTGTGAATCTCAAAGTGCCTCTATATTTGTTGGTCTGTGTGTCACCAAGGAAAGATTTATATTGTAATGAATGAATAGATGTTTAAATATGGAGACATCAAATTATTTTTATTAGAAATATTTGAGCACTGTTAGAGAACACATGCTTATATTATATATGAGAAAACTGTGATTTTGCTGTCAAACTCATTCAGAAATTAAATTGATACAGAAGTTTAAAAGACAAAATGAAATTGAATCATCAGCCTTCAAAAGGACTCTTGTAGTGAAAAGCGAAACAAGAGAAACTGGAGGATAAAATGAAGAACATTCCAGTTTCAGACACAAGAAAAGGAAGCATCTCAGAGCTCTGTTCTGAACTTCACAGCGCAGTCCTTCATCTGCTCTTCATAGTGCTCATCAAATCTCTCCCTTAGCGCTGCTGAGAAGTGGTTCTTCCAGTCTCCCGTGATTCCTGGAAAGAAACAGATGAAAACAGAAGTGTCAACCTGTTGAGCCACAATCAGGAGGCTTTTTATTAATCTGGTATCTATTTCATTGATACTGTGAAAAATTCTCCTAATATTTAATTTTCCCAATAAAATATTTAAGTATCACATTATTTGATTTTACAAAGACAAATTTGTTTTTATTGTCTTGAAAAAAATAATCCTACTTGACTCATCCTTTCTTTCGTATACCATCTCCAATAAGCTTTCTTTTTTTGATTTTCTCTCATATATCAGGCCTTCTACGATGAGATCCATGGTGCAGTGATGACCAAATTATTGAACATCATCTTTGTACTCATAAATCTCTCAAAACCAGACTTATGCTTTTACTTCCAGTTACTTGCATGGCATTGTTCCCTGAATGTTACACAAAAATAATTCCAAATTTCAGGTTTACAAATTGACTATAGTTCACCAGATACTGCTTCTATGTAAATATTTCCTTTTATTGTATTTTGATATTATTGATAAATATAATTGTTTTGAATTCCTATCTTGTCATTTAGCATTCAAAACTTTCTGTCATTTGTACAAGGAAAATATGATTTTTCAGAACTTGTTTCTTTATCTCAAAATAAGATAGTAAATCCATTTTCCTAGTTACAAATCAAAATCTGTAGAGATAATATGTATAGGGCATAATGGTATATACACAATATACATTGACCTAGTTAATGACAGTGGGTACATTATGGTATCATTGTTGATGCTGAAGTGTCTGCCATTATTCAGTGTATGATATCCTTCTCACACTAAATAAACAGGAAATAAATTCAGTATTAGTAAAATCTTGTTGGATTTATTAATAAATAGTGTTTAATTCAGCTACAAACTTCATAATTCAATAAGAATATTCAAGATAAAATAATTGTAAAGAAAAAATATTCTGGTTATGGAGGGTGATAACTTGAGTAGATTTTTGCCTAAGTCATGGCAGCTTAGTCCTTTTAACAGAAAGCTACCTAACTTCCTTGTACAGCACGATCTGGTGCTTTGTATTTTTGATTGTTGATTATTTTGTTCCCCAGGGTCGGCTTGTTGTCTTTTATGAGCAGACACCCCAAAATACCGTTTGTAACTTTGCCTAAGAAATTATTCCCGATTGCCTGAATAAAAGGCCTACCCTGGGGGAAGGCAGAAGTGAGAGGCCAAACTAAGATTCCCAGGCTTTGGGAACAGAAGGATCATGGGAAAGAGATAGGTACTGGAGGGAAAAGAGTGTAGTCAGGATGGGGTAGGTAAAGTACCATGTGACTGAGGATCACATGAAGAGAAGCAGCCCAGATGGAGAGCATCAGTAAGTATTTAGGGAATTATGGGTGGAAAGTAGCACAGATAGAAATGATTAAAGCAGATGGCATAACAAGATAGCTTAGGTGGAAATATCTGCCCAGACCAAGATAAATTAAGACTTATTCTAAAATATAACAGGTGTCTGTATCTTTTATTGATTATGATAGTGGGTTAGATAATAACATGGTAATAATTATAGGCATTTAATAATAAACATTATAAGCTAATTATATATTTTCTATAACACTTTCTTTTCTCACCCTTCCTCATGAAAGGCGATACTTTTTGGCTCATCATGTGCTCTGGCATCATTGTATAATTGGTGGATGGATTGTTCTTCATCTCCTGGAATGAGGTGTGTTGAATGATTTTGTCCACGAGCTCTGCTGAGGGCTTCTTCCCCAGGAACTCTATCAGTTTTACCACTTCTCTTCTGATATCCTACAGAGAAACAGAGTGATTTGAAGACCAAGTTGACAAAAATTGGTGAATAGGTAATAGGCTAAACATGATAGAGAACATTATTTTCTACCTGGTCATATTAGAATTAAATATATAATGAAGAAAACAAACTATTCTAAAACAATTCTTCCTCATCCAAAAAATAGATTCAGGAGACACTTTAAAAACTTTTAGGCCTAAATAAGATGAGTTGCAAAATGGTAATTTTACAACTAGTAAAACATTTCTTTCTAATTCTTTACATTTCTGTTTATTTTTCCGTAGACATGTGTGTTGTGTGTGTATGCAAGTTTGCCTGTATGTGAGCATCCATACAGTTAAATGCGCATACACTTGTATTTGAGTGTGTGAAAATAGAAATATGTAGTTATATAAATTCCTCTTTTACAGAATTCTTTATTTTCCTGAGGCAGGTTGTCTTCCTCAACACAGAGTACACTGTTAGTTTGTCCTGTCAGTTTTCCTCTGGCATTTCCTGTGTCCATAGCACTAGGATTAGAAGCCAGCTTCCATGCCTCCCTGGTTTAATAAAGGGGTGCGAATCTGAATTCCAGGCCTCATTTTGCATAGCAATGACTTATCCACTGACACATCTACCTGGTCAGGAATATTTAATTATTTTTTATTCATTTTTAGGCAAGTCTTGCTACTCTGTTCAAACATGGCTTGAACTCCTAATTACCTGCCTCAAAAGTGCTGGAATTGCAGGTGTCAGCTATCATACCTAGATATCATAATCTCATACATGGTATATCACAACCAATATCATACACTAAGCACATAAACTCTCAGACTACAGTGTGCAGTGAAAGAGCAAGTTTGGTGAGCATCCAAGTGTGTATATTGTGATTTTGTTTCTTATTTCTATGAATTCAAGGTTCTTTTTGCAAAGTTTATCTTTAGAAAAATTTTGACACTGGGATTTAAGGTGTACGTAATCACTAAACATTTTTATTTACTAGATTAACATTTAATCAAACTGGATGACTGTTCTTTTCCTTTGGTAGCTCTGCAAGTGGTTGATGCCATGTTTCCAGTGCTAATATTGCATCCAGGGTATTGTCAGATGCTAAGAGAATCTTTAAGCTTGCAGGAATGTTTATATGACTTCTGTCCCTTACCTCTTTCATGTCCTCATAGAACATAAATAGCACAAGTGGATTCTTACTCTTTTCCCACCAAGATTTGACATGATCATACCAGGAACCATACGGAACTGAATAGGAAGAAAAAAGTGTAAAGATATTAGATTATTATTTTATAATCTTGACAGAAGTATTCAAATTATTTTTAAAAAGGCAAAATGATCATAGAATCAGAAAAGGTCAGTTAGACTTATTAAGAAGAGTTCTGTACAGCAATGATTCAAAAATGTTGAATAATTTTATCTTCAAAAACATACTTTCAGTTTAACAGCATGACATGCATTGTGATGCTGAGAAAAGACAAACCAGTTCAATTTAGAGCAATAAAAGCATGTTTTAAACTGCTGTGTGTGTGTGTGTGTGTGTGTGTGTGTGTGTGTGGAGTGCTATGTGTGTGTGTAGACTCTGTATATGAGTCTATCTTTCTATGTATATCTGTGTATTTCTCTTTGTGTGAAACAGAGAGACAGATAGAGGGAGACAGAGAGAGAGAGAGACTAGTAGTTATGTGAGCATTTACTATAGGACTAGTAATTCAGATTGTGAAATTCACTCTCACAGTACAATTTCTATCCCTCTTGTTCCATAAAGTTAGATTTTGGAGATGATGTGATATGGCAAATGCTGTCACTTTTTCTTTTGTTGCCTTATACAACAGTTTCATCAAATCCAAGGCTAGCACAAACATATTATGAGTCACCACTAGACTTGACATCGACCCACTGTTGATGCTCTGTGCTCTGATGCTATAAGCAAATTTTCTTTTTAGAAGACCCACAATGACATTAAAAAGATATAATTCACCATTTTAAGGCACATAAATTATTTTTCTCTGTATTTCAAGGAGAATCTTGACAATCTTGAGGCATATGTTTTCCTCATGATGCTTTAGAATACGTCTTTTTCTGCAAGCCACAACTTCTAATGAGCAATATTATGTTCTATGGATATAAAATACTTTTCAATTATCCCTACATAATTTACATTGCTTACTTAATGAAGCTTAAACTACTTTTCCCCCTTTGTCTTCAAATACAAATGCCCCATTGCTTTAGTCAGAATTTTAATGGAATGGTAACACTTCCCTAATATCTGCTCAAGAAACTCTTTACTGTTCAGTGAAATAAAAATGAACATGTTCAATCTACATACCTAGAAAAATAAGCAAGAGTTTTATAACTATTCAGAATAACAATAAATACCTATATATGACTTCATTTAATAAATTGGCATTTTACTGGAAAAAAAATGAGTCATGCTTTTACAACTTCACTCACTTTTAAATCATGTTTCAAGAACATGTTCTAAAACATTTTGAAAATATAAAAGTATATGTTAGAGAAGGGACACTTTAGCTCTCAGACTTATAAAAGGGAAACTACCAACCCTGCTGGTCACAACAGAGTCAATGCATTTCCTTGTTGGGATTATATTAGAATCCCTAGATTTCTAATTTTTCATCCTCCTCACATACAGCAGCCTGCCATTACTCTAAGCATCTGTGTTTTAGAATTTGTGAAGTATTATATCCATTTGGAACCTTATAGTCTATACATGTTTACATATAAATTTATATTATATTTTATTTACATTATATTTATCTTTACGTATATCTATGTTTTCTTATATTTTATTTTATTTCTGTTTATATACTATATTCATCTGTTGTATATATTTATATATTTACTTATTTTGTGTTTCTGGCTACATATGTTTATATTATTTTACATTCTATCTTTATTTACATAATATATTATAGTTCTGTTTTTATATATTTATATCATATTTATTTTATATTATCTCTGTTTATATTAATTCATTTATATTCATTTGCACAAAATAGCATATGTTTTTATTTTTATTTTCTGAAAAAAAAATCCAAAGTAGTTAAGATACTCTTACCTTGTCCTTGCATAAATTTCTCCACAAATTCCAAAAAATCAGGGTTTGGATAACTAGTTATCATTCGGAAAAAGTAATAATAAGAAACCACCACATCCTTGGCATTCCGGCAAAGATAGATTATCTAGAGGATGAGATAAATTGTTAAATCACTGGATAGATGATCAACCATGTTGTAATCAAGTTTTAAAGATTCATGTTTCCAGCAAGTAACAATATAAATTTAGTGTGAAAAAAGATAAAAGCATGAACAATATACAGAAAAAAAAAATAATATAGTATGTTACATTGAAGCAATGTCTGCTTTATTTCCTAGTGGCTATTAGTCTGATTCTTCTAAGAAACATATTCAGTAACCTAAGTACCCTGGGTAAGATGGTCAATCCTCACTCAGAAAGATAAATGGGATGGACTTTGGAAGAAGGAGAAAACAGGAAACAAGGCAGGAGCCTACCACAGAGACTCTACCCAGCAGATACTGAGACTAATAACCAAACTTTGGGCAGAGTGCAGGGAATCTCATGAAAGAAGGAGGAGATAGAAAGACCTGGAAGGGACAGGAGTTCCACAAGGAGAGCAACAGAACCAAAATATCTGTGCAAAGGGGTCTTTTCTGAGACTGATATTCCAACCAAGGACCATGCATGGAGATAACCTAGAACCCCTGCACAGATGTAGCCCGCAGCAGTTCAGTCTCCAAGTTTCCCTAGTAATAAGAATAAGGACTATCTCTGACATGAACTCAGTGGGTGGGTCTTTGATCACTTCTCCCTGATGGGGAAGCAGCATTGCCAGGCCACAGAGGAAGATAGTGCAGCCAGTCCTGATGAAACCTGATAGGCTAGGGTCAGATGGAAGAGGAGCAGGACCTTCCCTATCAGTGGGCTTGGGGAAGGGCATAGCAGAAGAAAAGGAATGGAGAGTGGGATTGGGAGGGGGGATACAAAGTGAATAAATTGTAATTAATAAAAAATAAATAAAATTTTAAAAAGAGTTCTATCCCTACCACTCTACAACTAAGAAGCTGAACTTGAGATCGTTACCTTCTTTATGCATTACAAACCATTTTAGAGACACATTTCTGCTTATTCTTTGAAAAATTATTCTCATGTGTAAAGAATTTTTTGAAAAAAAATTTCAAAGGAGAAGAAAAGGACTTCTACTTTGTACCTAAGCTGTTCATTCATTTCTTTGAAGTAATAATTTGGGCACTAGCCTACTTTTTTTAACCCTTTCCAACTTCTATGTTTTCTTTTTTATTTTACTTTTTAAATATTAGTTACAATTTATTAAATTTGTATCCCAGCTGTAGCCCCCACCCTCATTCCCTCCCTATCCCACCCTCTCTCATCTCTTCCCTGCTCCTCTCTTAGTCCACTGATAGAGGAGGTTCTCCTCCCCTTCCATATGACCCTAGTTTATCAGGGTCCACCTTTGTGGCCTAGCAAGCCTTCTCCTCCCTCGGGGGAGAGGGGGTGGCAGGAAAGACTTCAAAAACTCTACCATGAGTTCATGTCAGAAATAGTCCCTTTTCCCCTTACTATGGTACCCACTTGGATACTGAGCTACCATGGGCTATATCTGAGCAAGGGTTCTAGGTTATATCCATACATGGACCTTGGATGGAGAATCAGTCTCATAAAAGCCCCCTGTGACCAAATATATTAGGTCCTTGTGGAGCTCCTGTGTTCTCCAGGTCTTACTAACTCCCTCTTCTTTCATATGATTCCCTGCATTCTGTCAAAAGTTTGCTTATAAGTCTCAGCATCGTCTTTGACATACTGCTAGGTAGAGTCTTTCAAAGGCCCTCTGTGGTAGGCTCCTGTCCTGTTCCCTATTTTCTCCTACTTCCAATGTCCATCCCATTTGTCTTTCTAAGTGAGGATTGATCATCTTACCCCAGGACCTCTTTCTTTTTCTTCTTTAGGTGTACAGATTTTAGTATGTTTATCCTATCTTACAGGTCTAGTACCCACTTATAAGTGAGTATATACTGTGTGTGTCTTTCTGCTTCTGGGTTTTCATATTATCTAAATTCACAACTCATTTAATTTACTAAACTTATGTACTCAATCATGATCAATTTTGTTACCTGTATTCTTACGCTGGCCTCTAGTCATCTAGTTGTTTGTAGCATTGACTGATTGTTCCTGGAGCCTGTACTGCAGTCTGGGTCACCCTGTCTCAAGGAATCTATGCTAGATTCTCTGTCTCTGCTGGCTCACTGTCTGTGATCCATGTATGCCAGGTAGCAGAGGATCAGGCAGAAAGATCTCCGAGCCTAGAGCTGCTTCGGTGCCTTTTCTGAGATTTTGTTCATTCATTTGTTTCAACTAACAATTTGAACACAGTCTCCTCTAAACCACACTGCAAGTTCATATTCATTGTCCGAAAGTGGTTTTCTGATTCATTGTCCTGCCCTTTTTATTTATTTGTTATTTATACAGTATTCTGTCTGCATTTGTGCCTACAGGCAAGAAGAGGGCACCAAATCTCATTATAGATGGTTATGATTCACCATGTGCTTGCTGGGAGTTGAACTTTAGAAAAACATCAGTGCTCTTATCCTCTGAGCCAACTTTCCAGCCCTGTCCTGCTCTTTTTAAAATCACTTTCTTTATTTTGTCACTTATTCTTTCTGATCCTCTACTCCAAACATACAAAATACTCTCTACTACCTCTTCTCTGATGGATAAATAAACCAATCTGAAGATAATCCAAAGACAAATTCATTTCATACAATTATATCTGTTTCTTTGATGGACTCTGAGGCATAAGAAAGTATGCAATAAATCCTATCTGCAGATTTCAAAGTAGCAGTAATATCTTACAACACTTCTCAGAAGAAAAATAAAAACGTGGCTTGATTAAAACTCTTAAGAAGTCTTTCAGAGGTCTTCTGTGGTAGACTCCTGTCCTTTTCCCTGTTTTCTCCCTCTTCCGGTATCTATCCTCTTTGCCTTTCTGAGAGAGGATTGAGCATCTTACCCAGGGTCCTCCTTCTTGCTTAGCTTCCTTAGGTGTACAGATTTAAGTGTGTTAATCCTATATTATGTGTATAATATCCAGTTATAAGTGGTTATATACCATGTGAGTCTTTCTGCTTCTGAGATACCTCACTCAGGATGATCTTTTCTAATTCCATCCATTTGCCTGCAAAATTCATGATTTCCTTGTTTTTAATTGCTGGGTGGTATTCTATTACGTAAATGTAAAACAATGTCTGTATCCATTCCTCTAACCAGCAGGGTATCAAAGCAGATGCTGAGACACACAGCCAAACTTTGGGTAGAGTGTAGGGAATCTTATGAAAGGGGGGTTTATAAAAAGACCTGGAGGGGGCAGGAGCTCCACGAGGAGAGCAACACAATAAAAAAAAATCTGGGCCCAGTGATCTTTTCTGAAACTTATAGTCCAACCATGCATGGAGATAACCTAGTACGCCTGCTCAGATGTAGCTCATGGCAGATCAGTCTCCAAGTAGGTTCCCCAGTACAAGAAACAGGGACTGTCTCTGGCATGAACTCAGTGGCTCTTTGATCATCTCCCTGTGAAGAGGTCACAAAGGAAGACAATGCAGCTGGTACTGATGATAGGCTAGGGTCAGATGGAAGGGGAGGAGGACCTCCCTATCAGTGGGCTTGGGAAGGTGCATGGGAGGAGAAGAGGGAAGGAGAGTAGGATTGGGAGGGGATGAGGCAGGGAGCTAAAGCTGGGATAGAAAGCGAATGAATTATAATAAATAAATAAAAAGAAAAAAACTCGTTTATTAATTTAAAATTTTAATGAGAGAACATAAAAATAGCAGGCCCTGAAATACTTTCTTGTAACACAGTGGAGATATCCCAGGACATATTCTAATATGACACAGATGAAATCTGATCTCTCCACTATAAGCTGTACACAGTGAAGACAAAGTGTACTTAACCATCCATCAAAAAAGCTACAAATTGTATTCTTCCATTTGAATACCAATCACATGAAAAATAACACTATTATTCACTTTAGATTCATATTATCTCTGTCCTTGAGAGAAAGAATACATAATTATGTTCATCTTCCAGGTTAAAAAACTGGAGATTCAGAAATATTACATGTCTGGTCTAATGTCATGAAATGAGTCAGTAGCAAATCTCTTAGATGTTCTGACTCTCAGGCCTGGGTTTGGTTTACTGATTCATACTCTATGAAAAAAACCAAAAGACTCTTGTTTTTTTTTTTTTTTTTTTTTTTTTTTTCAAAAGACTCTTAAGAAGAAAAATGTTCAAGAGACATCTGAAGAAAGTACAGAACTGTGGGAATGCTTTTCTCTAGAAAATCTACAGAGGATCTATATTTAATGTTATTTCGGTTGAAAATAAGAAAGCATTAGAACCTTTGAAGTGTGAAGCCCCAGCTATCTAGAAAGTGACAAATATATCAGGAGACTCTAGCAGGCAGGGTGCACAACATTCTCTCTGTGGTCACACTTTGCCTATGCTGTAAAATTGTGTGACTTTTTCTCTGCAAAGCAACCCAGGCTTACTGTAATTAAAGTAAAATCAAAGTTTCTGAACCTGATATTCAGTTTTCTTATACATAAGTCCTAGGGAATTTTCTTTCAGTTTTTTACCCAGCATGGCCACTTAACTGGGAAGCTGAACTGGTTTCAGCAATCTCTGGGAACTGTCTCTGGGTTTGAATAGACTTCTCCTCTTTTTAAACCATGCATCTATTTAGAAGTCTTCTCTTCCATGATCTAAGCACTACTCATAGGGTCTGTTTACTTATGCCTTAACTCTAAGTGACTGTGTCTTTTTTTTCAGTTTATTGTTTTATTTAATTTTTTAATTTTATCATTTATTACAATGTATTCAGTTTGGATTCTGGCTGTGGCTCCCTACCTCATCTCCTCTCAATCCTACCCTTCTACTCTCTTCTTCGTCTATGCCCCTCCTCTAGTCCACTGATATGGGAGGTCCTCCTCCACTTCCATCTGACCCTAGCCTATCAGGTCTCATAAGGACTGGTTACACTGTCTTCCTGTGTGGCCTATGTATTGTGTGCCCAACATTTTACAGGAACCAGTAGCTTTGAATATGGTTTGCACCCTCCAAATTCACATTCAAATTCAATGCTCACAATGAGGGTTGTGTACCTGTAGAATGAACACAACCTGCTGGTATTCAGAAGTTGGGCCTTTGGGAGGTGTCAAGATTTAGAAAAGGTCACCATAAAAGCAAACTACTGAGCACTGGTGGTTTTAAAGGGTTAGAGACTAGAGACATAAATGTCTTCGCAACCACTCTCTTATACATTTCCTTGAAAATCTGTCAACAAGAAGGCCATGAGCGAGTAAAACATCTTGTCCCTGGATCAGAACCACAAACACTAATAAATCTTTCTCATAGTTTTTCAATGTGAGTGCATTGTTAGCAAGTGAAATGGAGGACAACAGTCATTTTCATTCACTGGGTAAATGCCTATCTCAGGACACTTGCTTGGATATACTATTCTGATTCATTTGAATGTTTCACGATGCCACACATATATTTTACAATGTTTTGTAAAATAAAGACATTCTATCTACTGGGAAATAAATATAGCCTCCTAGCATTCATCCCGTGCTTCCAGTGAGTTAAACACTAGGCTTGAGATTTCAAGGATAATCGTACTTAGCTCTATCAGAAGAATGACACAACTACTCTTCTTTTACCCAGAAACAAACCAACGCTTAGTGTTTAACTAGTTTTCAGAATCATCTTAAGTAAAGGAAAAAAAAAAAAAAGAAAAGTATAATTACAATCTAGACTTGTGTTATAACAAAAATAATTCACTTTTGTTGAAAAAAAACTTTGTTAAAGAAAAGAGGAATAAAGTATGTATAAAATGCCTTTTAAATGATAGCTGCCTCCTTAAAGTGGTAGAGTTTAGCATAAGTCTAAGAAAATGTAATTCTGGTTACCTTGCAATTCTTTTCCCAAAATGATGATGGAAGAAGACTGGCTGGCAGGTGAGTTTTCAATATTCTAGGAGATTCCTTCTCTTTTAATTGTTTCACTCCTGATTTAAAAAAAAAGATATATATATATATATATATATATATATATATACAATTTAAAAATGTTCATATGAATTTTGATGGATTTTTTAAAAGATTACTTCAGATTATAAATCGACTTAATAATAATAATAATACAAACTCATTGTGAAGAAAATTATTAATTAAATGAATTGGAAAGTAAAATCAAATATTTTCATCAATTGAACTGAATGTTTTTTTCACACGTTGGTAAGCAAACTTTTATGAATACAGTTGTGAATGTTCTTGAAATTCAGTGAATAGTTTTCCTACCATGTACAATATTTTAAACTACTGGAAACTGAGAAAGAAATGCTGACATAGTAGAAGACTTTCTGGAATACATATAATAGTTAAGATCATTTACTCTTTCAAACTCATGCAATGGTATCAGACTACTCTGGGTTTAAAGTTTTAGAATCTCCTATATTCATGACAAAATATTAACTGACTATGTTGCTTAAAATCCTATTCCCTTTATTGCAGCATAAACATAGCTATATCATCTATCAACCATATCCTATACATATATCTTAAAATGTATGCCTGCATTCTTAAAATTTAATTTAAAAAATACCATTTATTTGGTCTTCATTTCTGCATTCCAGGTAAGGTATTCTGTTAAAGATTGCATCCTCCTTGCATTTTTCCACATCACCTTCTTTATAGATCATATATACAATTTCACTTAGCCATGTGGTTCCTGTAAAAATTAAAAACACTTGATTCTCCAATGAACCTTTATGGCTGATAACAATATTCTTTTAATACTGTTTGATATCATCCAAACCAAAACAATGTTTTCTTGAATATTTGAATATACATCACCCAAAATAACTTCAGCAAATATGGATGAATAGTGTTATGAACAAGAATTGGTCAATGTGTTCAGGCCTTCCCATGATGAGTTGTGACATTAGGAAAACTAATCACTCTCTGAACTTTAACTGTTATGAATAAGAAGTGAAGAGACTTGAATAAAAGGTGAACTTGGGTTCACACATACAAGCATGCTTTTCAGCTATAGACTTCCTTGTAGTATTTGTGCCTAAACTGAGGCCTCACTCAGAGAATATAGAAGAGTATGAATTGCTTTCTGGCTTTTGATGATAATCAAAAAAATAAAAAAGAAAACCAGTAATGACAAAGTATAGTTTTGTTACTTAGGATGTTGTAATACAGACAAGAAAACAGAGCTTGAAGATGGACAAAGGAAGGGTACATGCTGCTGCTGTTGCTATGGTTTCTAGGATGTTGACTGAGAAGTTCCCCTCATGAAGCTGGAGCAGTGGTTCAGTAGTTGAGAACATTGTTGCTCAAACAGAGAATTCAAGTTTGACTCCCAGCACCAACATGCCAGCTCAAAGAATCCATCATTCTAATTCTACAGAAACAGACACCCTCTTGTCTTATTTCTATGTGGACACTAATCATGTATGCAGTGCATATACAGTCATGCAAATAAAACATTACTGTGAATAAAATAAAAATTAATTAATCTTAGGGACAATGAAGTTTCCTTAGGAAGAGAAGACAATTGAGCTTAGGTTTACTAAATTGCAAGCATGATTTCACCACTTTTATGATATAGGAAAGAGCCCTATTAGGCAGCAGCATGAGATACCCTTTTTCCAGCAGGGGACATCTAAGAATTATATAGTGATGAAAAGAAAATTAAACAAGAATAAACAGGTCAAAACTCTAGTAACAATATATGCTGGAGAGGCTGTGGAGAAAGGGAAACTCTCCTGCATTGCTGGTGGGAATGTAAACTCCTACAACCACTTTGGTGCTTTCTCAGACAATTAGGAATGGTGCTACCTCAAGATCCAGCTATACCACTCCTAGGCCTATATCCAAAAGATGCTCAAGTACACAACAAGGACTTTTGTTCAACCATGTTTGTAGCAGCTTCATTCATAACAGCCAGAACCTGGAGACAACGCAGATGTCCCTCAACAGAGGAATGGATACAGAAATTGTGGTACATTTACACAATGGAGTACTACTCTGCAATTAAAAACAAGGAAATCGTGCAATTTGCAAACAAGTTGTGGGATATAGAAAAGATCATTCTAAGTGAGGGATCCCAGAAGGAGAAAGACACACCATATATAGTCACTTATAAGTGGATATTAGACATATAATATAGGATAAACATACTAAAATCTGTACACCTAACCAAGCTAAGCAAGAAGGAGGACCTTGGGTAAGATGATCAATCCTCACTCAGAAAGACAAAAGGGATGAACACTAGAAGAAGGAGAAAACAGGAAACAGGAGAGAAGCCTACCACTGAGGGCCTCTGAAAGACTCTACCCAGCAGTGTATGAAAGCAGATGCTGAGACTCATAACCAAAGTTTGGGCAGAGTACAGGGAATCTTATGAAAGAAAGGGAAGATGGTAAGACCTGAGGAGGACAGGATTCCACAAGGGGAACAATCAAACCAAAATTATGGACACAGCGATCTTTTCTGAGACTGATAAGCCAACGAAGGACCATTCATGGAGATAACCTAGAACCCCTGATCAGATGTACCCCATGGCAGCTCAGTGTCCCAGTGGATCTCTAGTAAGAGGAACAGGCACTGTTTCTGACATGAATTCAGTGGCTGGCTCTTTGATCACCTCCCCCTGATGGGGGAGCAGCCTTGTCAGAACACAGAGGAGGACAATGCAGCCAGTACTGATCAGACCTGATAAGCTAGAGTCAGATGGAAGGAGAGGAGGACCTCTCCTATCAGTGGACTTGGTGAGGGGCATGGGTTGGATTGGGAGGGAATGAGGAAGGGGGCTACAGCTGAGATACAAAGTGAATAAACTGTAATTAATAAAAAAATTAAAATTAAAAAATGAAATTGCTTGGAGAGATAAATTTGGGAAGATTATAGAGGTAAGTTGATGGTAGACATAATACACTTTGATATTTATATTGGGTAGGGAGTATCAAAGTTATTCAGAAAGAACATAAAAATGTGTTTTTAAAGAAATCTATTGAGAGAATAAATGCAATGGTGATATCACAATGAGATATCCAGTAAGATGCTAACTGCTATCGCTATCAGAATAAGTTGGCTCAAGACCTGAAGATAGAATTCGAAAACTTAAAGAAAACACAAATGGAGGAAATTGTGGAAAGAAATAACTTAGGGAAGAAAACAGGAACCACAGAGGTTAGAATAACCAATAGACTACAAGAGATGGAAGAAAGAAACTCAGGTGTGGAAGATCCAATGGAAGAAATAGATGTATCTGTCAATGATAATGTTAAATCTAAAAAATTCCTGACACAGACCATCCAAGAAATTCAAGACAACATAAAAAGACAAAGCCTAAGAATAATAGGTGTAGAGGAAAAAGAAGATTCCATGCTCCAAGGACCAGAAAATATCTTCAACAAAATAATAGAAGAAAATTTCCCCAACTTAAAGGAAAGACCAATAAGAATTCAAGAAGCCTACAAAACATCCAATAAATTAGACCAGAAAGGAAAATCCTCCTGCCACATAATAATCAAAACAGTAAGTATACAGAACAAAGAAAAGATACTAAAAGC
>REGO01001377.1:59053-98925 GCA_010120015.1 Rhombomys opimus | reverse complement strand
ATGTCAGCCCAGGCTACTACAACCAGCAAAACTCTCAGTCAACATAGATGGACAAAACAAGATATTCAATGACAAATACCAAATTTCATCAATACCTACCACAAAAATCCAATTTTCTTGATAAATTCCATTCACCAAAATCAAGATCAGGTAAAACTATTAAATAGTCCTTCTTTCTCAAAGGAAGTAGAAGCAGTCATCAAAAATCTTCCTTCCTAAAAAAGCCCAGGGCCAGTTAGCCTCAGCACAGATTTCTACCAGGCCTTCAAATAAAAGCTAACTCCAATTCTTTTCAAACTATTCCACAAAATAGAAAAGGAAAGAAATTTACCAAACTCATTCAATGAATCCAGAGTCACCTTAATACATAAAAAACACAAATACTTACCACAATACTTTCCTAACAGATTTAGCATGCTGGGTTTATGTGGAGGTAATTGAAACACTTCGACTTTAGTTTTGTGCAGGGTGAAAAATACTCATCTATTTGCATTTTTCTACATGTAGACATCCAGTTAGATCAGCACCATTTATTGAAGACTGTCTTTTTTCCGTTGTATGGATTTGGGTTTTTTTTTGTGAAAAATCAAGTATCCATTGTCTATGAATTTATTTCTGGGTCTTCTATCAGAATCCATTGATCCACCTTTTTTTTCTTTGCAAGTACCATGCAGTTTTTACTTCTATTGCTCTGTAGTACAGCTTGAAATCAGGAATGGGGCTAACTCCAGATGATCTGTTGTTGTCACGGATTGTTTTAGCAATTATGTTTTTTTTTCATATGAAATTGAAAATTGTTCTTTCAAGTTCTGTAAAGAATTGTGTTGTTATTTTTGATGGGAATTGCATTGAATCTGTAGATTGTTTTTGGCAGGATGGCCATTTTCTCTTTGTTAATCCTACCAATCTATAAGCATGGGAGATCTTACCATTACTGATATCTTCTTCACTTTTTTTCTTCAAGAACTTGATTCTTTTTTTCAAAAAGGTCTTTTACTTTTTACTTTAGAGTCACACCAAAGTCCTTTATATTATTGGTGGGTTTTGTGAAGAGTGTATTTTCCTCAATTTCTTTCTCAGCCTTTTTTTCTTTCACATACAGGAGGGCTACTCATTTTTTTAAGTTAATTTTGTATCCAGCCACTTTGCTGAAGTTGTTTATCAGCTGAATACCTGAGGTCTCTGGTTGAATATTTGAGATCCCTCTTGTACAGTATCACATCATCTTCAAATAGTGATTCTTGGACTTCTTTTCGAATTTTATCCTCTTGATCTCCTTTATTTGTCTTATGGCTCTAACTAGGATTTCAATTACTATGTTGAGATTTGGGGAGAGTGGGTAACCTTGCCTTGCCCCTGATTGCAAGTACTGATTTTAGTTTCCCTCAGTTTAGTATGATGTTAGCTGTAGGCTTGCCATATACTTTTCTATGTTTACATATTTGCCTTACATTCCTGTTCTCTCCAAGACTTCAGACATGAATGGGTGTTGGATTTTTTTCAAATGCTTTTCTGGCAGCTAAGGAGATGTTCATGTGCTTTTTCTCCTTCAGTATGTTTATATGCTTGACTACGTTTTTGGGATTTTCATATATTGAACCAGCCCTTCATGGCTGTGATTATGCCTACTTGGTCCTGGTGGATGATCTCTTTTAGGTGTTCTCTGATTCCGTTTCCAAGTATTTTATTTATTTATTTATTTTTTAATCAATGTCCATGAGAGAGATAGGTCTGAAGTTCTCTATTTTGTTGGGTATTTGTGTGGGAGAGGTATCAAGGTCACTGTGGCTTCATAGAATCAGTTTGGTAATTTTCCTTCTGTTTGCATTTTGTGGAATAGTTTTAAGAGAATTGGAGTTAGTTCTTCTTTGAACTTCTGAGTGAATTCTGAACTCAAACCATCTGGCTGTGTGCTTTTTTTCTTTTTCTTTTTTTTTCTATCTGGAAGGGAGATTTTGATGACTACCTCTATTTCCTTTAGGGAAGTAGGGATATGTAATCCATTTATCTGATCTTCATTTAATTATGGTAAATGGAATCTATCAAGAAAATTGTCCATTTCATTTAGAATTTCAAAGTTTGTGGTATACATGCTTTTGTAGTAAGAACTAACGATTGTTTGAATTTCTTGATGTCTGTTGTTAGTTCCCTCTTTTCTTTTATTGTTTTGTTTATTGCAATGGTTTCTCTCTACCATTTAGTTAATTTGGCTAGGGGTTTGTCTATCATTTTGATTTTCTCAAAGAACCAACTCATGGTATCAATGATCTTTGTATTGTTTTTTTTTCTTTTGTTTGTTTGTTTGTTTCTAATTCATTGATTTCTGCCCTGAGTTTCATTATTTCCAATCTTCCAGTCCTCTTGGGTGTGACTGAATTTTTTTGTTTCTTTGTTTGTTTCCGGAGGCTTTTAGGTTTGGCATTAAATTGCTTATATGAGATGTTTCAAACTTCTTTCTGGAGACACTTAGTGCTATGAGCTTTCCTCTTAGTACTGCTTTCACTGTGTCCCATATGTTTTGCTAAGTTGTGCCTTTGTTTTGACAAAATTTTAGGAAGTCTCTAACTTCTTTTTTTTTCATTTCTTCCCTGATCCAGCTGTTGTTGAATACAGAGTTGTCTAGTTTCCATTTCTATGTAGGTATTTTCATATTTTTGTTGTTGTTGAGGTTTAGTTTCATGCCATAGTGGTCTCATAGTATATAAGAAATTATTTAGATCTTATTGTATATGCTGAGGCTTACTTTGTGGCAGACAATATGGTCAATATTTGAGAAGGGTCCATGAGGTGCTGAAAAGAAGGTATACTTTTTTTAGTTTGGGTGAAAATTTATGTAGATGTCAATTAGGTCCACTTGATTTAGGACCTCTCTAACTGCCAATATTTCCCTCTTTGGCTTCTCTCTAGATGATCTGTCCCTCGGTGAAAGTAGAGTGATGAAGTCTGCCTCTATTAAGGTGTTGGAATACATGTATAATTTTAGTTTTATTAATGTTTCACTAACAAATGTAGTTGCTATTCTCTTGGGGGGATTGAAGGTCAATATTAAGATGTCCTTGTGATGGATTATTCCTTTGATGAGAATGGAATGTCCCTCCTCATCATTTTTCATTAATTTTTGGTTGAAAATCTACTTTATATATTATTAGAATAGCTACCTCAGCTTGTTTTCTGGATCCATTTGCTTCAAAAACATGTTCCCAGCCATTTACTCTAAGGTATTGTTTATTTTTGTTGTAGACGTGCAGCAGAATATTGGATCCTGTTTCTGCAATCACTCTGTTATTCTGTCTTTGTACTGGAGAGTTGGGTTCAGTGATATTGATAAATAATACGGACAAATGTTTGATAGTTCCTTTTATTGTGGAGTTGGTGGTTTTAGTGTGTTTTGATGCTTGGTTTCTTTTAATTTTTGTTATCTATATCATGTTTTTTTTTTTTCCCTTAGGTGTAGTTGATTTCATTGGATTGAAGTTTTCCTTCTAATATCTTTGGTAGGGCTGGTTTGCTGTGCAGATATTGTTTAAGTTTAGATTTGTCATGGAATATTTTTTCTCCATCTCTGTTGCTTGAAAGTTTTGCTGGATATAATATTCTGCGTTGGGATCTGTGGTCTCTTAGCAGTCTACATGACATCTGCCCATCCCCTTCTGGCTTTCATAGTTTCTGTTGAAAAGTCTGGTGTGATTCTGATTAGTTTATTTACATAGGTTGCTTTACCTTTTTCCCTTGAGGGTTTTAATATTTTTGTTTATTCTGTAGATTTAGTGTTTTGACTATTATGTGTCAGAAGATATTTCTTTCCTGGTGTGCTGTAGGGCTTCTGTATGTTAATCGACATCTCTTTCAAGTGGCTAATTTTTTCTTTGATTTTCTTGAAAATATATTCTGGACTTTTTAGTCTGGAATCTTCTTTTTTGTCTATTCCTATTATTCTTAGATTTCTTCTTTTCATAGTGTCCTTGATTTCTTGAATGTTTTGTGTTTAAAACTTTCTGGATTTTACTTCTTCTTTGAGAGATGTATCAATTTCTGCAATTGTATCTTCAGTGCCTGAGATTCTCTCTTCCATCTGTTGTATTCTGTTGGTGATGCTTGCCTTTGTGGTTCCTGATCTTTTCTCTAAGTTCTCACTCCAGGATATTCTTTGTGTTTTTATTTCTGTTTTCATGTCTTACACCACTTCCTTTATATGTTTGAATGTGGATTCCTATCTTTCCATGATTGCTTCCATTTTTTAAGCATTTCCTCTTAATATGCCTGTATTTGTGTTGCTATCATTGCCTGTATTTCGTTGAGAGCTTTGTTTCCTTTTTATGTGCCTCTATTTTTGTGGCTATTTCTTTGTCATTTTTTTCATTTCTTCTTTATGTGCCTTTAATGACTTGATAAGCACAGCTTTAAAATTATTTTCCTGTGTTTCTGATGAATTAAAATATCCATTCATTTTGGGGGTTGCTGGTGAAGCCATGATGTCCTGATTTTTGTTCCAGGTGTTCTTATGCTGATTTCTAGCCATCTATTTTATCTGTAAAGTTTGCTGTTTTTTTTCTGGAGTCTGTAATTAAGACTAGGTATGTCTGTCTCTACTGTTTGGAGTATTCAGGAAGATGAGAAATGACTACTGGTTCAAGAGTGGATTTTGGTGTTTTAGCTGTAACTAGGAGAGGGATGTCACCCATGCTTGTGCACAAGCACAGGCATGTACTTGGAAGTGTACCTTGAAGGACAGGTTTCCAGAGTGTGTAGATTCCTTGAAGGGTGGATCTTAAACACAGCAGGAGATGCTGGCACTGTTCACTGGCACAATATGCAGGCACAGGTGTCCTGAATATCTCAGTGGCCTACAGGCCTGTCCTAATGTCTA
Organism: Rhombomys opimus; assembly: GCA_010120015.1. Lineage (NCBI taxonomy): Eukaryota > Metazoa > Chordata > Mammalia > Rodentia > Muridae > Rhombomys > Rhombomys opimus. The sequence goes on along the minus strand of REGO01001377.1, from coordinate 94,058 downwards.
CCTGGTATTCAGATCTGTCTGGGCTACAGGATTTGTTTGTCTGGACTCCACTCGTAGACACACTAAACAGGGGCTTCAATGTTAAGAGCACTGTCCCCATGATCCTTTTGTTGTCCACTGTGGTTGTGTGGGTGGCAGAGATCTGATGTCTGTTTGCTTGTGTAGAGGGACCCTGGATCTTGTGCTCTGTACACTCTCATTTGAAAGCATCCTCACTTTCTTGCAATCCTAATTGGATAGCACTTGGTTTCCACATGTTCTCTGCTCTCAGATTTGGGCCCTAAGGGGCAAATGATTGTGTAGGAGATCTTTCAGCCCAGTGGAGTCTACTCTTTGAATGCCAGGTATAGAGACCTGTACTTGGGGCAGCTGCTTTTGCTTTCTTGGAGCATGGAGGCTCCTGCTTGGGGAAACTGCCTCTGCTGTATCAGTCACCTACCACAAAAGCTCGTGCTTGGGCTAGTTGCCTCCATGCCATAGCTGCAGACCTGGGAGTCCCACTTCACTTCCTTGCTCTGCCAAAGACTTATGAGGCCCATAATGTCGTGGGCCTCTACCATGTCAGTCACCAAGCAAGGAGGCTAATGTTTGGGTCAATCACTACAGCCTCTGCCAATCATGCAGGGCTGTGTTTTGGGCAACAATCGCTGACTGTTGCCACCTAGCAGGGAGGCCCATGCTTGTGGCAAGAAGAAGTGCAGGGGGCTTCAATATTCACCAATCTCAGTCCCTGGAGACTCTCATGGCTGACCTGGATCCTCACTCTCCCAGCTCACAGGCTGTCTCCTCTCATTCAGAAAGCCTTACAGTCAATGATCTGGCTTCAGCTTCTCCTCCACTCACTAATTTTGGGGTTTTAGATCCTGTGCCCCTCAGATAAGGTCGGCTCTGGTCGCCACCATATTGGACTCCTAATTTTCTATTTTATATTATACATACCCAACTGAAGTAATTTTTTTAGTGAATCACCAGTAACTGACAACTACTGCAGCCTAATGACAAGCCTACTGCCATTTTAGAATGTCTTAATGTGGTCATACAAAAAGATGCTACAACACCTCTTTTCTTTAAACTAAGAATATGTCTTCTAGACAGATTCTTTATTGTATGCCTAACATCTCAAGGAAATTACCAAATATTGTCATTGCAAACTGAGACTCCATTGATGGCCTATTATTAGAGCAGGCAACTGTTGTTTATAACTGAAATATAGGAGAGAAATAAAAGGAAAAAAACATAGGCTAAAACTGACAGAGCAGAACCAGAGATACTGACTAAAAGCACACAAAGGTATATGGAATGACGTGAGCTCTGTTGTTTCCTTTCTAAGTGGAAGTAAATAGGCAAATATTATGTTAAATGAAAGAGTACTGGAAAGAAAACTTGAATGTTGTCTAGTGTGCCCTTAATATACTTTTTTTTTTCTCCTCAACATTGCAAGACAGGACCTTAGAGTGCTAACAGTTATAAAATTGGAAAGACCTACAGTCTATATCCCCAAATATTGTTTTTGAATTGAGGAAGGCCTGGACTTCAGCTCACTTGCAACTCAAACATCATCAATGGGAGAGAACATATAAAAGCTGTCAAATATGTCCTCTCAATTTATTAAGCAAAAATCTGTGGATGCCCATAATATTTCCAGCATTACAAAATCTCACAATAATAGACATGATGATAATTCAATAAAAAGAAAAATGAAAAGAGATTCATAGTTATCACCATGCACAAAGCTGAAGTCAAAGTTGATCAAAGACCGCAACATAAAACTGGACGCACTAAATCAGTTAGAAGAAAAAGTGGGGAATACCCTTGAATTCATTGGCACAGGAGACAACTTCCTGAACAGAACACCAACAGCACAGGCTCTGAGAGCAATAATCAATAAATGGGACCTCATGAAACTAAAAAGCTTCTGTAAAGCAAATGACAACATCATCACAACAAATAGATTGCCTACAGACTGCCACCAACCATTTATCTGACAGAGGGTTAATATCCAGTATATATAAAAAACTAAAGAAGCTGAAAAACAGCAAACCAAGTAATCCACTTAAAAAATGGGGAACAGAGCTAAACAGAGAATTCTCTGTAGAGGAATATGGAATGGCGTAGAAACACTTAAAGAAATGCACAATGTCATTAGCCATTAGGGAAATGGAAATCAAAACCACCCTGAGATTTCACCTTACACCCATCAGAATGGCCAAGATGAAATACTCAAGTGACAACACATGCTGGAGAGGCTGTGGAGGAAGGGGAACCCTCCTCCACTGCTGGTGGGAATGTAAACTGGTACAATCACTCTGAAAATCAATCTGGCACTTTCTCAGACAACTAGGAATAGCACTTCCTCAAGATCTGGCCATACCACTCCTAGGCATATATCCAAAAGGGGCTCAAGTACACAATAAAGACATTTGCTCAACCATGTTTGTAGCAGCTTTATTTGTAATAGCCAGAAGCTGGAAACAACCCAGATGCCCCTCAACTGAAGAATGCATAGAGAAATTGTGGTACACCTAAACAATGGAGTATTACTCTGCAATGAAAAGTAAGGAAATCATGAAATTTGCAGGTAAATGGTGGGACCTAGAAAGGATCATCCTGAGTGAGCTGTCCCAGAAGCAGAAAGACACACATGCTATATACTCACTCATATAGACATATAACATAGGATAAACCTACTATAACCCTGAACATCTAAAGAAACTAATCAAGACAGCGGACCCTGACTAAAATGCTCAATCCTATCTCGAAAAGCAAAGAGGATAGACATAAGAAGAAGAAGAAAACAGGAAACAACCTAGGAACCTGCCACAGAGGGCCTCTGAAAGGCTCTGCCCTACAGACTATCAAAGCAGACACTGAGACTTAAGGCCAATTGATGGACAAAGTGCCTGGAATCTTAAGTAAGTAGTGGGAAATAGTAAGATCTGTAGATGACAGGAACCCAATAAGGAGAGCAACACAACCAGAAAAGTTGAACACAGGGGTCTCCCCAGAGACTCATATTCCAACCAAGGAACATGCATGGAGATAACCAGAACCCCTGCACAGATGTAGTCCATGACAGCTTAGTATCCAAGTGGATTCCATAGTAATGGGAAGAGGGATTGCCTCTGACATAATTTGATAGGCCTGTTCTTTGATCACCTCCCCCTGAGGGGAGAGCAGTCCTACCAGGCCACAGAAGATGACAATGCAGCCATTCCTGATGGGATCTGATAAACTAAGATCAGAAGGAAAGAGAGGAGGACCTCCCCTATTAGTGGACTTGGGAGGGGCAAGAGAGAAGAAGGGGGAGGGAGGGTGGGCCCGGGAGGGGAGGAGGGAGGGGCTTATGGGGAATACAAAGTGAATAAATTATAATTAATAAAAAATAAAAACAAACAAACAAGTAATAGTTCAGCTTTTATGAGGCTTTTTGACAACTACCAAGGACAAAATACTGCCATGAGAGCTAGGACAATCACAGCTGCCCAAACTTTACTGTGTGTAGACATGGTAAATATATACACTTGAGATTACCCCTATTGAATATATTTCTTGGTAAAATTTGTCTCTCACTCTGTGGACTTCCTTTCCAATGGGCTGCTGTTCTTTTTACCCTTCTACCCAATAGAATTTATTAACATCCATGAACTTCACTTGTAATAAAAGATGGGGTAAAAAGATTGTAACTGCCAGAGGTCAAGCAGGACTGGAACAAATCAGTGTCATCAGGATATGAAAGGACCATTGTACTTATGGACTCATAGCAGCTGAGCTTTCAGGGATATTGCCTATATAATATCAACCACTGAATACTCCAGTGTATATTAAAGGATGCATCAAAAGTTCCCATATGTAGCTGAGATCTAGTGAGAGTTGATGGTGGCTGGGAGATTGAGTCAATTTTTATAAGGATGTGGTATCTCATTGGTTGTTCATGCTCCAATAGATGACACAACATCCATGCACATGAGGGCATGACTAAATATATAACAGGCCTGGCAGAAAGAAAAGTATTCTAGAAAGTTATGTGTTTCATTTTGATGATCCAGCTATTGAAAGAATAGCCTCCAAGAAATGGGAATTTCTCTATGAATCTCATGCTGAGAGAATGAAAATGCACCAGCCAGCTGAGAACCTCTTAACCTAAAAGACTTTTAAAAAATTCCAACAACTTGTCAAGACACCTTATGGAATAAATAAAGCATAGTCATTGATGGATCAATAGTGGGTGGGGCCACACTTTTATCAGTACTGCCTCTTACATGTTTATATTCATGTCTCCCTATTTAAACCTTAATCAATTTAGGACACCAAAGGTTAACTAGGAATATATAGTGGTTCCTTTTCCCTCTTCCCAATGTGACCGTATTAAATAAATAATTGTTTTACTATTAATTTGATGCTTTTGGTTTGCTTTTTGACAATCTGTGGTTTAGGGTGTAGGCTGTGACCTCCCCCCCCCAGTTTGATAACAATTGAATTCACTGAACTATTAAAATTAGGATAGTTTATGAGGTTGAGAAGGGTACTCAGGGAAGATTCCAGAGAAGTTGGAATGGGGATGGGTTAGGTAACTTATCAAACTGAAAGACTAGGAGTTAGACTCCCTGGTAGGCAAACAGAAAGGGAGAGGATCCATATGTAGGTCATCAAAGTGGTCTAATTGTTGTCTAGTATTCAGTCTCATTGTCATCACTTAAGCCTTACTGAAAGGCCTATATCAACACTCTACTCAGGCACCCTGACCTGTTGACCCTGCCATTGTTCACCCTTTCTCAGTTGGAAGGAGCTAAGAGTAGTCAGTGTCCCCATCCAGCTGATCTCTAAAGTTGAAATGAGAGACTAGGTGTTAGGGATTCTCCTGGTAGGCAGATAGAGAGAAAGAGAAGTATGGCTAGGCAATGAAGTCCGGACACTCACAAAATGACTGGTTTTTCCTTCACCATCCAGACTTGTGACAAAAACCTCAAAGAATAAAACAAAAGCTCAAAAGCCTTGTTGGCTCCTGCTGATGAACCGACTCCATAAGTTTAAGGCTAAATCACAAGTTAACAACAGTTGATTGTCAATCAACCATCCTGTCTGTTTTCCAACAGATCAACACTCAAGTAGGGGTGTCAAATTCTTCAGAGACTTTCAAACTTCAGCTCATGAGAAGAGCCTGGAAGTTTGAGTTTTTTGACTCTCCCCTCTGATTTGCAGAAGTGTTTTTTCCCTCTCTGTGCCTCTTGCATGTTTGAAATACTCATTCTGAGTATATGCCTTTTTCTGAAATTGTCTGTTCTATTTTCCACGTTTAGGACTTCTCTGCTGCTACATGTTGTGTTTTCATTTTTCTTGCCTTTTAGTTATTTAACTGGGAGAAAAATGAATGCAATCAAGACACATAACATGTATCATTTGCTGTATAATTTACTTTTCATCTGAGATTTCTTTTGAAGCTCACAACAGTCATCAAATTAAAATATCAGGCCAAACCATGAAAGGATAGGAATGTGTGACAGGTAAGCTGCCAACATGCTTTCTCCTTTCTAGAACAGGATTTAAATTTTATTTTCTTCTGTCTAATAAAAAGTATCTTCTTAAGCCAAAGTGTTTGTTTAGCCTATGAAGCCAGTTAAACAGTTCAATAATCTGAGACCAGTGAACATAAACTTGAAACCATATTAATAACCTAAGGCCTGGCTCCATAGAAATGCTACTTTTCTCTGGTCATGTTGAAAACTGATCCTGGTGCCTAAAGGAAGGATATTCTTCAGAAAATACAGGAAATTACTCTGTATGTTGAGACAAACACACTGTTGGATAAGTTCCAGCATCCCCTACCCTGTCTCTTCTGAAACTTTGAAACTGAGACAAGGCAACTACTGCTTTAAACTAAAATTGGATGATGAAGAAATTTCCTCTTTTCCTCTCTCTAAATGCTATCTGAGAATCCTGAAACTGATTATAGCTCTTCTGCTCCCCTGAGCTGAGTCAATGGAATTCCTTCTTCTGTCTATTTATTTGGCTAGTAGGGGCCCTACACACTTACCCACCTAGGCCAAAGAGACTTGTGCCTGATAGGAGGTGAGGACACATTGAGAGACCAAAGGATTAAAGATCAGTGGGGATCGTGTTAAAGTTTAAAGCACAAGTCTAAAGAAAGGCCAGCAAATGGAGATATGTTCTGCCACCTGGGAAAAGAAAATAGCTTAATGCATTGTTTTTGTGCCTGCTAATTATACAGATGCTAGGAAACTGGCCCATATGACAAGGCCAGAACTGTTTGTGGTCTTGGCTTCTAAAGTGGACCTATCATTTGAAAAGTCAATTTCTGTATCCCAGCCGTGGATACAGAATTAATAAAATGTAACTGATAAAAATAAAAATAAAAAAAAAGAAAAGTCAATTTCCCTTACCCAATCATGTAATGCCAAAGCATGTAAGTCCCTGCTTGTGGCTTTGCCATATAAAAACCTTGTTCTCCTAGACACTGGAGCAGCATTCCTCTCCAGTTTCCAAAGGAAGTTTGGGTCCAGTGTTTGGAAGCGTATACAATTAAAAAACATCATGTATTTACAATGGAGTCTATTCCTGGTGTTTTGGGATATGCGAACTGAGCATAACAACATTATCAGCAGTTGGGTTGACTTTGAGCAAAAAGCAATCATGTTGCTTGTCATTATCATAGATGATGACCTCATCAAGCTGGAAGCAATCTAGTGACTTAGTCACCTACTTGAATCTTCGTTAATAAGAACAAAATATAAATCAACTATTATGCCACCCAAATAACTTCCTAGTATTACTGAGCCCTGTCTTTATCATAATTTCTCTCTCTCTCTCTTTCTCTTATCTGTTCCTCTGTTTCTCTTTTTCACTCTGTCTTACTCCCTATGGCCCCCACCTCCAGTGTTTTCGTGGACGATTGAGGAAACAAGAGGTAGCTGTTTGGTCCAAAGTGGGATGAGATAATGACAGCATTTTGTGACAATATCTGAAATGGAAGGTCTCTGGTCAGGTGAGAAGACAGAGTATGTTAGGTGAACAGAAGCCACAAGTCACCATTCCAAAGGAATTTCCTAAGGTAGGTTCTGTTTATCAGGAAAACCACTAGTTCCCTTAACTGACTTAAACAGTCAACTGCCTTGAGGAAAGGCATGGAGGTGTTAATGAATCTTAACTGCCTGAATCAACTAAGGGGACCCCTAGCAGCCAATTATTAGATAACGTACACAAATTTCCTCAACAGTGATTATTTGTTATTCTACACACAGAACAGTACTTTGAGTACACAAATAAAATTTCTATCTACCAAAGGAGGATTTTCACTCTACTTCTGCTTATATCCTCCAAGATGGTGTATTTTATTTTTCTTGAGGGTCTGTTTTGATTTTGAATCTCTCAGTTGCATCAAAAGGGAATTAATAAAAGAAATGCCTTAATATGTCATCTACTGAGTTCTTATGAATTTTTTGTTCTCCTTTATTTTTATATTTACTGTTCTCTAGATTGTGGGGACCTAAAATCAATACAGATGGCAATTAAAACACACACAAAACAAAACAAAACAAAACAAAAACTCTTATTAAAGAAATCACTCAAGAAATAAAATTCTTAGTAAAGAAAGTACTCAAAAAATAATAATTAAAAATGATAAATAGGACTTACCATACCTGCTACATGTCTTGAAAATCGAAGTAAAATTAAAATAGATGCACAACCTAAAAAGTGGACTTGATAACAGAAAGATCCTAAAGTAGATTATCATTTTGCATCATGTGACCTCTTATGTGAGACACATACACGTGTTTAAATCACACAAACAGGCAATTACTTTAATCCTGGAACAAGCAAAAAGCACTCCATGTCTTAGCTTCCCTGTAGAGAAACACTCTTTTGGATGCATGCCTAAGGCAGTAGTGACAAAGAACAGACAGAGTACTCCAGAAAACAGAATTGGCAATGGTTCCAGCCAAGTAACCCAGATCCCTCAACAAAATCTGACTGGGGCTGGAATAACAGGAGTTGAAGTGAGGGTTCCTGCACAACTAAAAGCCCATATTGTTGAGGACTGGAATTTGGTAAACAAGCAGAAATAGTTATTCCAACTCCCTGCTTAGAACAATGTAGATATCATTCTCACAGACTTTTGTGAAGTCACAGGGAAATGCTGATAGTAGGGAATACTCTGTTGATTAATTGGCAGCTGGAGTACAAGTCTATTTCAACATGTTGCTGGGCACACAGTTGCTTCACCAGTTTGAAAAACCAAGTATGCCAAAATCCACCTGGCTACCCTGACATTCCAATGTTTCTGGTTTATGGGGTGTCACACCGCCTGAGATTATTTGTGAGAATTTGGACTACATGTGCCCTTTTGCCTCACAATAGGCATAGTCTTATGTTAGCGTTCAGCTATGTGCACGATCTCCTTGTGTACCTGACACAGAATTCCACCTCTCTCTTCGGTGCCAGCAACTACATATTGGCTTCTTCTGAGTATTACTGCAAAGCCCTGTGAAGGTCTGCTGAGTATTCATTGTTATATCCTGGATCAGTAAACATTTCTGTTTGCTGTTTTCAATGTGCAGTTGATGTTATTCCAAACTGCATAAGAGGGCTTAATGTTTCAGTTTGTTTATTGTTATGAACCGAAAAAGAAAAATTACAGCCTTTTCTACCATCATATGTCACAACTAAAAAAAAAAAAACAAAAACAAAAAAAAAAAAAACTTACACTAAAATTTTTTGTTGCTTATTTAACAACATTGCTTGAATGTGGATGCTTCTATCCCTTCCATATTATCAGGTTCAACTAGGTATTCATGTTATGTGATAAAATGTCCTCATTTCTAGTGCCAAAGTTTCAACATAATGGCTATACACCAAACACATGCATACGCATAATATAAAAACTTTTGGAAATGTACAAGTGTTATAGATATAGCTAAGAAGGCCCTAGTTCAATCCCTGTATCAAAGAAAGAGGAGGAGGAAATGGAGGGAGATGAGGAGTGATTGAGGAGAAGGTAAAAGAAAGAAATGGAGCAGAGTAGAGGAGCAGGAAAAGATGGAGGAGAATGAGAGGGAGAATAAAAAGACAGAAAGGAAGATTATGGAAAATGAGAAGAGGGGAAATGAAGACAAACTTGGAGGGCAATAAGAAAAAGGGAATCAAAGAAGGAGATAGAGGAAGTAAAGAAAATAAAGAGAAGTAGGGGAAGAAGAAGGATAGGAAAAGGAGCAGTGGCAAATAAAAGGGGAAGAGGAGGAAGAGAGATGAGAAGGAGACAGGAATGAGTGAAGATGAGGAAGCAGAAAGAATGAGAGGGAGAGGAAGAGGAGAGGAAGAAGAAGGGGAGATGATTAACAGGTGATGGAGAAGAATGAAAGAGAAGGGGAAGAGGAGGAAAACGAGAAAAGTGGAAAAAAAGGAAGAGGTGGAAAAAGAAAGAGGAGAAGGGGTAAAAAGAGAAGTAGTAGGCAAAATGGAGGGGGGTAAGAGATTAAAGAGAGAGACTGAAGAAAAGGAAGAATAGGAGAAGGATGAGGAGAAGTGGCAATGAAGATAGGAGAAGGAACACAGAACATAACTAAGGAAGAGGAAGTAGAGGTATAGTAGAAAGGTTGGAAGAAGAAGTAGGAGAAGATGGAGAGGGGAATGGAGGAATTGGGAGGAAGATAAGGTTGGGGTGGAGTGGGAATAGAAAGAAAGAAAGGGAAAGAAGAAGTTTGGGAATGAGGAGGGAGAGAAGGAGGAAAAAAGGGCAAGGTGGAGGAGTGGAAGAAGGGCAACTTTCACGGTGTCTTCTGAGAAGTTAGGTGTAATTCTGGTAGGTTTCCTTTATGATTTGCCTTTTAATGTTTTCTTTTTCCTATACATTTACTGATTTGATTTTCATGTGGATGGAAAATTTTCTTTTCTAGTCCAATCTGTTTGGAGTTCTGTAAGCTTCTTGAATGTTTATAGGCATCTCTTTCTTTAGGTTCGGAAAGGATTCTTCTACGCTTCGGGTTAAAAATATTCTCTGGACCTTAGAGCTGGGAGTCTACTCCTTCTTCTATTCCTATTATTCTTAGGTTTGGTCTTTTCATAGTGTCCAAGATTTCTGGGATCTTCTTTGTAAGGAGAGTTTTAGATTTAACACTTTCTTTGACTTATTTGTCAATTTCTTTGATCATATGTCCTCCTACCTGCGAGATTCTCTCTTCCAACTCTTGTATTCTATTGGTGATACATTTGATTGTATTTCTTGTCTTCTTTCCTATGTTTTTCATCTCCAGGATTGTATCAGATTGTTTCTCTTTTTTTTAAATCTATTTTTTTTAAGTAGAGCTCCATTTTTAGGTCTTGAACAACTTTATTCATTTCTTTTTCTGTTTGACTCTAGTTTCATGTAACTCTAATTTCTTAAAGGGATTTGTTCAATTCTACCACATGTTTGTTTGTATTTTCCTGTGTCACTTTGAAAGTTTTATTTTCCTCCTTTAAGGCCTCTATTATTTTCATAACCTGACATTTAAGATCATTTTTCTTGAACTTCATATCTGTTACTATCTCCAGGACTTGCTGCAGTAGGATAGCTGCTTTTAAGTGTTGATTTTTGGCCTTTTTTTTTTCTTGTGTGCTTATGTTGACCTCTAGCCATCTGGGTGCTCTGGTGATTGCAAGACTGTTGGTTTATGATGTCCAGGAAGTTTGAGAAGGGGCAGAGAGTGCTCAAAACTGAATATTGACTGGCCTGCCCAGGCCTCCCTGGGTTTGCAGATGTGGATCAAAGCCACAACACTGCTCGCCTCTGCTAGCCTTGTCCCAACTGAGACAGGCAGGCCCACAGTCAGAATGGCAAGGGCTCTAAACTAAATGGCTACGGTTTGGAGGGTACTGGCCTACTCTTGATGAAGGGCAATGGGGCCTGAGTCTGGTTTACAGCTCACACCTCTGCTGGGTACGTCCCAACTGTGATGGGTAGGTAGCTCAGAGTGATAACAAGCTGGCTTTGGTGAACATTTTCCAGCATTACAGAATTGGATTTAGTTGCCCAGCAGTTTGGAGGCCACCAGAAGCTGTGATCCTAGCATTTAGGTTCAGCTGGGCCTGGACATCTTGGACACATGCCCTTTAAGTTCCTTTTATTCAGCTGGTTTTTGGCAGGAAAATCAGTAGAACAGTGGATTGGTGTTGGGATTTTGACCCCAGGTATCGAGGGGCTGCTCTCAGGGAAGCAGGAAGTATCCAAGTTCTGATTTCTGGTAAGGATTGCTGCTGGAACTAGGTACTGTGTTTATTCCTAAAGGCAGAATGCCTCATTAGCCACAACTGCAGGATTTTGCTCTCTAATGGGACACTGTGAGAATGGAGCTCTTCATTTCTCCTGGGCCTGGTATTAGGAGTTGCCCTCAGGGAGTTGAGAAGAATCTGAGATTTGTCTGTTGTAGCAGACCTTCCCTGGGACTGAGGTCTGGCCATCTTCTGTTACCAGGCAAATGATGAGTCTGGGACACCGAACAAGCTACACAAACTCTGACCTATAATTTGTCCTGCTGCAAAATGTGCTGGAGTAAATGTGGTACATAACTTGTAGGAATGGCTAACAGTGAGTGGTCTAACTTGAGAAATACATGACAGGAAGGAGTCCATGCCTGACACTTGCCAGAATGGTTATCAACCAGAGGCTGGATAGCACAAAATTTAGAATAAAAACAGACATGACTGGAGAAAAAAGAAAGAAAAAATGAAAAAAAAAGGAAAAGGAAAAAAATAAAAATAAAATAAATTAGTGATATTCTGCTATGAACCTAGACTGGAGCATAGTCCAATTGTCATCAAAGAGACTTCTCCTGGAAACTGATAGGAGCAGATACAGAGATCTACAGGTAAACATTAGGCAGAGCTCAGGATACCCAGGCAGAAGAAGTGAGGATTGTAGGAGCAATAGTTGTCTAGCATACTACAAGAAAACTCACAGAATCAACTAACTTAGGCTCATAGGGGCTCACAGAGACTGAACTGACAATCAGGAAACCTGCATGGGTTTGACCTAGGTTCTCTGTACATATGTTATGGTTTTGTAGCTTGGTGTTCTTGTGGGACATTTAACAGTGTGTTGAGGTTGTCTCTGACTCTTGTTTGTTCTTGGGATCCTTTTTCTCTTACTGGGTTACCTTGTCCATTTTTGAGATGAGGACTTATTGTAACTTGCTTTGTCCTGTTCCCTTTATATTCCTAGGATGCCTGCTCTTTTTTGGAGGGAAATAGAGGAGGTGTGTATCTCAGAGAGAGAGAAAGGTACTGTTAAGAGTGAATAAACGTGAAATTGTCATCAGCATATCCTGATGTAATTGTGAGAGAAGAAAGGAAAGGAAAAGAAAAGAAAAATAAAAACTCTTCTACCTTAGATCTCCATCAATGTTCATTCTACACTGCTTCATCTACTACTAAATATCCACTCATTAACAGACATTAGGAAATTAGATAATAAAAATCGCATTATATCTGGAGTATGAATGATTCTCCAAAGATGTAAACAGAGAAAAGAAACTTCTAAAATTTGGAAAAACTCTAAATCTAAAATTAAAGTTTTTAATTGTACTACAATATTTAGTAAAAAGATCTCATAATTTTCTTTTATTGATTTCTTTAATAACATTAATAAATCATGAGGATTCTAGAAAATTTAAAAAAAAATCAATGTGGTCATTACTGCAGAACAACAAAAATGGGTTCATAAGTTGGCATAACCTACTTTTCAAATTAGCTGTTTTGTCATCAAGAAATGTAATCTGGTACTTACTTCAACTTGATCCCATGTAACAAAGCTATTCATATCTTTAATTAATCACAGTATACTCCAGCATTAAAGTACATGAAATAGAGAATATGTAGACAATGACCCAGGAAACAGAAAGAATGTCAAAATAGTGAGCAAGTATTAAAATCTGCCATGTAGTGAGTCTCTGCATCTGCTTAGATCCTCTACTGAGTGGAGTCTTTTACAGGGAATCTTATGGAAGAAGAGTGAAATAGAAGGAACCCAAAGAAATGGGATCCTCACAAAGTGACCAATAAAGCCAAAAATGCTGGGCCCAGGGAAGCCTTCAGAGACTGAACCAAAGTCCATGTATGAATAGGACCTAGACCCATGCTCAGATGTAGCTCATAGACAGAATCAGTCTCCTTGTGGGTTCCTAAGTTAGGGGAAGAGACAGTGTGTGACATGAACTCAGTTGCCTGCTCCTTGATCACATATCCCTGATAGGTCAACCTACCTTAAAGGAAGAGAATCTAAGTACGCTTGATGGTTCCTGATAGGCTAGGGTAATTCCCCAAGGGAGGAGGACTTCCTCTACAAGTCAACTAGGGGAGGGAGAAAGGGAAGGAAGAGTGAAAGAAGGTGGCACCCAGAGGAGATGAAGGAGGGGTATCCATTCAGGACACAAAGTGAAAAAAATTTGTAACTGATAATAATGATGAAAATGATAAACAGTAAAAAAATCTGCCAAGCAAATAAAATAACAGATTAAATAAAAATAATTATATTAGAAAACCTTTTTTCCCAAAAAATATATCTAGGTATTGATCTCATTAATGTCTCATGGATGGAGATGATGATGAATTCCAAAATACCAATTAGTTGATTATTTAGGAAAGAATAAACTTATTTTCTATACCCTATGTAAAATTAATTAAGAATGGTTACAAAATCAGCTTAGTTCTCTCACTATGCATTATACACAAAAATATTTGTCTTGTATTATTTATATTCAGTAATTATCTACTAGACTAATTTTAATCTCAAGGAAAAATTTATTCTGCTTCTCAGTAGTGTTGCATAAAATAAAACACACCTAAAGAATTTCCTGGGTATAATACACAAAACTAAAGTCCAAGTGGATCAAAGATCTCAACATAAAACCAGATACAATAAATCTGTTAAAAGAAAAATGGGGGAAGAGCCTTGAACTCATTGGCACAGGAGACAACTTCCTGAACAGAACACCAACAGCACAGGCTCTAAGAGCAACAATCAATAAATGGGACATCATGAAACTGAAAAGCTTCTGTAAAGCAAAGGACACTGACATCAGAACAAAACAACAGCCTACAGACTGGGAAAGATTCTTCACCAATCCTGATTCTGACAGAGGACTAATATCCAGTATATATAAAGAATTCAAGAAGTTAACAGCAAAAATCTAGTAATCCAATTAAAAAATGGGGTACAGAGCTAAACAGAGAATTCTTAATAAAGGAATAGTGAATGTCAGAAAAACACTTAAAGAAATGTTCAATATCATTAGTCATCAGAGAAATGCAAATCAAAACAACCCTGAGATTTCACCTTACACCCATCAGAATGGCTAAGATAAAAACTCAAGTGACAACACATGCTGGAGAGGATGTGGAGAAAGGGGAACACTCCATCTGTTGCTGGTGGGAATGTAAACTTTTACAACCACTTCGCAAATAAAGCAGGTGCTTTCTCAGACAATTAGGAATAGTACTTCCTCAAAATCCATATATACCACCCCTGGGCATATATCTAAAACATGGTCAAGTACACAATAAGGACCTGTGCTCCACCATGTTTGTATCAGCTTTACCCATAACATCCAGAATCTTGAAACAACCCAGATGTCCCTCAGCTGAGGAATGGATACAGGAATTTTGGTACATTTACACAATGAAATACTACTCGGCAATTAAAAACAAGGAAATCATGAAATTTGCAGGCGAATGGTGGGATATAGATAAGATCACCTTGAGTGAGCTATCCCAGATGTACAAAGACACATATGTCATATACTCATGCATATGTGGATATTAGACATATCATATAGGATAAGCATACTAAAATGTGAACACCTAAACAAGTTGGCGAGAAGAAGGAGCCAGGATAAGATGATCAAGCTTCAGTCAGAATGGCAAATGGGACCAGCATCAGAAGAGGGAGAAAACAGGAAAGAGGACAGAAGCCTAACACAGAGGGCTTATGTAAGACTCTACCCAGCAGTGTATCAAAGCAGATGCTGAGCCTCAGAGCCAAATTTGGGCAGAGTGCAGGAAATCTTAAGAATTAAGGGGTAGACAGAGAGGCCTGGAGGGGACAGAAGCTTCACAGGGGGAGCAACAGCACCAAAAAATCTGGACACAGGGTCTTTTCTGAGGCTGATACTCCAACTGAGGACCATGCATGGAGACAATCTAGAACGTCTGCACAGATGTAGCCCAAGGCAGCTCTGTCTCCAAGTGGGTTTCCCTAGTAAGGGGAACAGGGACTGTCTCTGACATGAACTCAGTGGCTGGCTCTTTGATTTCTTCTCCCTGAGCAGGGAGCAACTTTCCCAGGTTTCAGCAGAAGTCAGTGCAGCCAGTCCTGATGAGAACTGATAGACTAGGGTCAGATGGATAGGGAGCAGGATTTCCACTATCAGTAAGTAGACTTGGAGATGGGCATGAGAGGATATAGGAGAGAGAGGGTGGGATTGGGAAGGAATGAGGGAGGGGGCTACAGCTGGAATACAAATTTTATAAACTGTAATTACCATAAAAATAAAATTTTAAATAAAATAATAATAATTTTGAAGAAAAATCCACAGTTGGAGAACAGGCACCTTACCATCAAGGGACACATGCTCTTTCCTGCAATGTGATTTTACTTTCTCAAGTGACTTCTCCATACTATACCATGACTGCTCCTTGCTCATTTTCTTCCTTGCCATAACTGCTTGGCTTGTGTGTCAAGCTAGGATGACAAACCTCACCTCGCCATCATCGTTTTCTTTCTTTCTTTCTTTCTTTCTTTCTTTCTTTCTTTCTTTCTTTCTTTCTTTCTTTCTTTCTTTCTTTCTTTCTTTCTTTTTCTCTTTCTCTCTGTCTCCTTTCGCTCATTTTCTTCCTCTTTCTGTCTGTCTCCTTTTGCTCACTATCTCTCTCTCTTACCTTTATCTTGTGATTCAGGATCTCTCTGGGTAACCCTAGGTGCCCTATTATTCTACATTTCTTTATTCAAATTTCAGAAAATAAAATGCTTTGTATAGACTACTGCCCAGCAAGTCAGTTGTCTTTGGATTAAGAATTCAATATCTGGCCCCATAAACTATGTCCAGTGTGTATGTGTATGTGTGTGTCTTATTCATGAGAAAGGGCATAACTTCCTGTTTTGATCTGTTTCAGTAGTAACATAAGGCTGGGCAGTCTTACTAGAACACTCAGTAACTAGAATGGACAGTTGCAATAGAGAAATAAAGACTGGGTGTGTGGGTATGTTGGTGGTCCTGGTGGATGTTGGTATTCTGAGAAGAAATTAAAGATATAGAAAAGAGAAGTATAAGGTTAGTTACCCTTGAGGCATACACACAGATCTATGAGAAAGTACTGGTAAAAGCAGAGAGGAATAGACACAGTGAGAGACGACTTAAATTTGGCAGATGTCTCTTTGTAAAGAAGATCTGCCGCAGATTTTCCAGACCCGCATATTCTCATATTTCCTTATACTGTGATCTTTAGCATTTTCTACATATGATGGCTGCACATTCTAACTATATTAGTATAGTTTTGTAGAATATAGGCTTCTCTGATGTTTTCAATCCTGAATGAAAGAGTGAGAGTAGACTGGTCTTCCATATTGCTTTCTTTGTGCATCATTCTAAGAAATGGCATGCCTGGAAGAATGCAGAGTTGGCATAGAAGATGGTGCCTGGTACATATCTAATGATGCCACCCAGATTTAACATTGGAAAACTGTATAGAACTAGCAGAAGCTAACTAATGGACATGGAGAGAACTATTTTGAATGCCTGTTAAACTATAGACAGAGCAGTTCTTCTAGAGCTCTTTGTCCTTGAAGTATTTTTGGTGTGTTAGGATTCGAGAGGCACCTTATGTCCCATCATGGAGAACAGTGGGGCAGGGACTAAGCAGGTTCAGCTCATTCTTCTTGTTTGTGGTGACAGTGCTTCACTTGTCCTCTTCTGCCAACTTAGCTTACTTTACCTGGCTGTCACATTTCACTGAGGAAAACAAGTTGAGCCAAAGCATTAGTTTACAAATATATTTTACCAGAAGCATCTCTGGAAGCTACACGACTATTTTCCTTCTTCCTGGTAGCATGTGTCTGGGGAGTTAGCTCTGGAAGTCCTTCCAGCTCTTAAATCCTCCAAATATTTTCTTCCTATCAGTATTGCAGAAGTCAAGAGCCAGGGAAGAAAGAAGCTTCAAGAGATACAAGAAGACTGAAATAATCCCTTCTACCCTATAAGATTACAAGGGTTTAAAATTATACCTTAAAAACAAGAGAAATAACAAAAAGCCTACTCATGCTTGGAAATTAAATAAGTCTTTACTGAACAACAGAAAAAAATTAAAATAATAAATTAGTTGAGTTATGAAATTCAATGAAAATAAAAGCATAACTTACCCAAACTTATGAGACACAATGAAAGCAATGCTAAAAGGTCAATTCATAACAGTAAGTGTCTCCAGAAAGACATTTGAGACATCTCATACAAACAACTTAAAAGCACACCTGACAGTCCTAGAGAGAAAAAAAAAAAGAAACAGAAATATCCAAGAGGAGTAAATGGTTGGAAATAATCAAACTCAGGGAGGCAATCAATAAGTTAAAAACAAATAAAAACTATCAAAGAATCAATGAAACCAAGAGCTGGTTCTTTGAGAAAATCAACAAGATTGACAAACCCTTAGCCAAACTAACTAAAAGGCAGAGGGAAACTATCCAAATCAACTGCATCTGAGAAAAAAGGAGGAATATAACATGAGACACTGAGGAAATTCAAATAATTATTAGGTATTACTTCAAAAACCTATTTGTCAAAAACTGAAAAATCTTAATGAAATGAACAATTTTCTTGATAGAATCAATTTACCAAAGCTAGACCAAGATAAGGTAAATAGATTAAACAGCCCTATATCCCTCAAGGCAATATAAGCAGTCATCAAAATTTCCCTGACAAAAAATGCCTGATGGTTTCAGCACAGATTTGTACCAGACCTTAAAAGCAGAGATAGGGCCAATACTCTTCAATCTATTCCACAAAATCCAAAGAGAAGAAACATTATCAAATTCATTCTATGAGACTATGTTAACTTTGATACATAAACCACACAAAGGCCTAACTAAAAAGGAGAATTTAAGACCTAGCTCTCTTATGAACATTTGAGGCAAAAATACTCAGTAAAATACTCAAAAATGATTCCAAGAACACATAAAAGATATCATCTAGCATGACCAAGTAAGCTTCATCCAGGCATTGCAGGGGTGGATTAATATATAAAAATACATCAATGTAATCAACCAAATAAACAAACTGAAGAAGAAAAAAAAAACACATGATCATTTCCTTAGATGCCAAAAAAGCAATTGACAAACTCCAACACCCTTTCATGTTTAAAGACTTGGAGAGATCATGGATACAAGGAACATACCTAAACATGGTAAAGAAAATATACAGCAAGCCTATCACTAACATCATACTAAACAGAGAGAAACTTAAATCAACCCCACTGAAATCAGGGACAAGGCAAAGCTGTACACCCTCTCCTTCTCTCTTCAAAATAGTACTTGAAATCCTACTTAGATCCAAAAGACAACTAATGATAATCAAGGGAATAAAAATAAGAAAGGAAGAAGTCAAAGAGTCACTCCTTGCAGATGATATGTTAGTATAAATGAATGACCCCCAAAATTCTACCAGAGAATTCCTTCAGCTCAAAAACCTCTTCAGCAAAGTGGCTGGATAAAAAAAAAATATTTCAAAAATATCAGTATCCCTTTATACAAAAGAAAAAAAAAGGCTGAAATTGGGAAAACAACACCATTACAATAGCAACAAATAACACAAAGTATCTTTTTGTAACACTGAGGAAGCAAGTGAAAGACCTGTATGAAAAAAAAAAAAAGACCTCAAGTCTCTAATGAAATTGAAGAAGATAACAGAAAATGGGATGATCTCCCATGCTCATGGATCAGTAGGATTAACATAGTGAAAATGGATATCCTACCAAAAGCAGTCTACAGATTCAATGCAATTCCCATCAAAATAGCAACTCAATATTTCACAGAACTTGAAAGAAAATTTCCCAATTTCATAAGGAAAAATTATCCATGAATAGCAAAAATAACACACATTCTGGAGGTATCTCCATAACTGATATCAAGCTGTACTACAGAGCAACAGTAATAACAACATCAAGGTACTAGCAGAGAGAAAAAAAATAAAAACTGGAGTATAATTGGAATCGAATCAAAGACCCAGAAATAAACCCATACACTTACAGATACTTGAATTTGACAAAGAAGCCAAAAACATACAATGGAATAAAGATAGCATCAAATGGTGCTGGTCTAACTGGATGTCTACATGCAGAAAATGCAAATAGATCGATATTAATCACCCTGCTCAAAACTAAAGTCCAAGTGAATCAAAGACCTCAACATACAACTTGACACTCTAAACCTGCTAGAAGAAAAAATGGAGAATATCCTGGAAATTGTTGGCACAGGAAAATACTACCTGAACAGAACAACAAGAGCACAGGCTCTAAGAACAACAATCAGTAAATGGTAAAACATGAAACTGAAAAGTTTGTCTAAAGCAAAGGAGACTATCATCAGAAAAAAAAAAAAAAAAAAAAAAAAAAAAAAAAAAAAAAAAAAAAAAAAAAAAAAAACGACATCCTATAATAGATTAAGAAAGGATCTTCACCAACCCTATATCCAGAATATATAAAGAAATTAAAAAGTTAAACACCAACAAACCAAGTAATCAATAAAAAGTTTGTGTACAGAGCTAAACAGAGAATTCTCAATAAAGGAATATCAAATGGCTGAAAAACACTTAAAGAAATGGTCAAAGTCCTTAGTCATCTGGGAGATGCATATCTAAACAACTATGAGATTTCACCTTACACACATCAGAATGGCTAAGATCAAAAGCTCAAGTGACAACACCTGCTGGAGAGGATGGGGGGAATGGGGTACCCTCCTCCATAGCTGGTAGGAATATAAAATTTTACAACCACTTTGGAAATCAATCTGGCACTTTCTCAAAATATTACTAAGATCCATCTATACAACACCTAGGCATATATTCGAAATATGATAAACTATACAACAAGGACATTTGCTCAACAATTTTCATAGCAGCTCAATTAGTAATAGTCAGAATCTGGAAACAACCTGGATGTCTCTCATTGGAGGAATGAATGCAGAAATTGTGGTACATTTACACAATGAAATACTAGTAAGCTATTAAGAACAAGGAAATCATAAAACTTGAAGGCCAATGGTGATTATTTTGAGTAAGGTAACCCAGAAGCAGAAAGACACACCTTGTATATACTCACTCAAAACTGGTTTTTAGACATATAACATTGTATAGACATAATAAAATCTATACTCCTAAAGAAGCTAAACAACCAGGAAGACCCCAGGGAAGATGCTCAATCCTCATTCAGGAGGGCAAAAGCCATTGAAATTAGATGCAGAAGACAGGGAACAGGACAGGAGCCTACCATAGATGGCCTCTGAAAGAGTCTACTGATAGAGGTATTGAAGCAGATGCTGAGACTCATAACCCAACTCAAGGCAGAATGCATGGACTTTTATGAAAGAAAGGAAACACAGAAATACCTGGAGGGGACAGGAGCTCAAAAAAGTGACCAACAGAGCCAAAAAACTAGGCCCTGGGTGCCCTGCAGAGATTGATAAACCAATGAAGCAACTTGCACAGAGAGGACATAAAACACCTGCTCAGATGTAGCACATAGACTCATTTGCCATGTTGGTTACATGGTAGGGGAGCACATGCTGTCTCTGCCCTGAACTCAGTGGCAGGTTCTCTGATGACCTCCCTCTGGGGGGCTGTGCAGCCTTGCCAGGCCACAGTGGAAGACAATGCACCCAGTCCTGATGAGAACTGATAAGGTAGGCTCAGATAGAAGGGAGGAGTTCCTCCTTTGTCACTGTATGAGCAGAAGGTCATATGTGGAGAAGATGGAGGGAGGGTGGGATTGGGAGGAGATGAGGAAGGGGGCCACAGCCAGGATTAAAAGTGAATAAATTATACTAAATAATAATTTAAAAAATGACAGCCTGCCTCTCCCATGCACATCTTCCTACTGGCTGGAACTTTCATTGATGCAACTGTCTGATTGTTTGCGAGCCCCAAACTCCACAGTAGACTTTCAGCAGATAAGGTCACTTCAAAAAGATCCATCTTCTTCATCTGCAGCACCACACCATGGATCCACATTTAAAACTGCTCATGTCCCAATGAAATCCAAATGATTTTTAATAAGTGTCTAACAAATTCCTCTTCCATGGAGCACCATTGAATTGTTAGTAACACTATTTTCCTTTAAGTGATTTTGTTGCTCTCACAGTTACCAGGTTTGTTGTTAATACCTAAGTGAATCTTTGTACCTAAGAGCAAATAAAATATCTAAGGTCTTTAATATACTTAGACTTTTTAATGAATACATTAGTTTCTCACAGATGTAAGCAATGACAATAGAAGCATAGTAATTTAAGGAATCCACACACTCTGTTGAGAATAAATCTGAAATAAGTCAACTATGTAACATCTGCTTTATGTTAGTTGGGTATTATTTTACAGGAACTATTTTATAATACAATCTGTGAAAGCCCTGCATAGCTTCAGTAACATCCATCTCAAAGCTATGATTCTTTACCTTTGTATTCTGTCTTAAACATCCCAAATCACATTTTTACTTTTATTTTTCATATTAAATTTGAAGGAATTTGCCTTTAAACTTCATCATACTGTTATAATAGAGAACTTCATTGGAGGGCATATCATCTAAAGTTTGATTGTTATAAAATGCATTCCTATGCTTTTTACTTAAAGGATTAATATTGTTATAGGAAATACTTAATAAGTTAATATGGATATTAAAGGATAATTGTAATTTAAAATAATAATTTTATGAAACCATGTTTTGCAGAGAATGACACTATATGTACGTCACAACAACTTTGCTTGGATCATTGTAAGATTCACTGATAAAAGTCCACATCAAGTTTTCAGTACACAATATACATTTATTTCCTTACTTCCTAGCAATTCTATAATAAAAATACATTAACTAATACACCCAAAATAATTATACTTCTTTGTTACAATCATATAAAATACAATAGGTGACAAATGGGATTTTTTTCTATTGTCACATATGCAAAAACATATAATAGCTACTACTTGACCTTGTAGAAAATAAACAATAATCATGTTGTAATGCTGATGCAACCTAAGATGCAAATTCCAGTTATTCTTTGTTGTGACACCTAGTGACTCAGTTATCACTAAGTAGAGAGTTGTTCAGTTTCCATGTGTGTGTAGGCTTTTGATATTCTTGTTATTGTTGAGGTCTAATTTTAGACCATGGTGGTCTCTTATGATACAAGGGATTATTTCAATTTTCTTGTATCTGTTGAGGGCTTGCTTTGTGACCAACTATATCGTCTATTTTGAAGAATATGAGGGACCCAGCCTTAATGGGATCTGATAAGTGAGGGTCAGACAGAAGTGGAAGATGTCCTCCTGTATCAGTGAACTAGGGAAAGGGCATAGAAAGATAAGAGGGAGGGTGGGTGGGACTAGGAGAAGATAAGGGAGGGAGATGTAGCAGGAATATAGAGTTAATAAATTGTAATAAATAAAAAAATAAATTTTAAATAAAAGAGAAAAAGAATCTATGATGTGAACCTAAAACCCCTGATGTATAATGTTTACAAGTATATAAGCTACACATTATGAGATACATTAGTATGATAAGGAATATATAAATATGCTCAAAAAAAAAAAAAGAAGTCACAGGTGATTTTCCCACTAGTACTGTAGCAGAACACAGTCTTACTGTGATGGCTGGGTGTGCTCATCTTAGAATCTGAGAGTTACAGAGGCTGAGAGCTGTCAACTTCAATGTGTTCTAGTCTATGTTCTTCTTGGAACAGCATCAACATAGAGTAAGCAAAACAAACAAACAAACAAACAAACAAAAACAAAAAACAGTGCCCCAAAGTGAGGGATAAATATCTAGGATTAATAGTTGCTGGGAGACTGAGAGTTAGTTGTCACTGCTTTATAGAATGTATCCCCAGTAAGTCTAAAGAGCTCCAGTGGAGAGCCACACACTCAAAAGTATAGAGGCAGACTTGACTGCACTCAATGGGTTTGAAAATAAATGAATGAGGACACTTTGTGCATATGAAATGAGTGTGGCTCTGAGAAGCAAATGAGAGAAGATAATAAATATGACCAAAATACTATGAACAAAATTATCAAAGATTTTAAAAAATATATTTTTCAGGACTCAGACAAGTTTATTGAGAAAGGGAGCAACACAAACAGAAAAGTAAACACAAAGAGAAAGTCCCCATAGTTGGGAGGAAAGATGGTCTTAGTCTGCCCCAACAGTCAAGGCTTTTATATTGTTGGGAAAAAATGAACTCTTACACTTCCTCAGAATTATGTTTGGGGATGTTGGAGTGCTGGTTTAATAAAAGCAAATTTGTAGAAGTTGTTTTGTTAC
The DNA here is from genome assembly GCA_010120015.1 of Rhombomys opimus. Taxonomy (NCBI): domain Eukaryota; kingdom Metazoa; phylum Chordata; class Mammalia; order Rodentia; family Muridae; genus Rhombomys; species Rhombomys opimus. The sequence continues at coordinate 70,502 of REGO01001377.1, read as the reverse complement.
CACCATAGAAATACTCAAGTGGGAGATTTTCAAGTCTCCTCAAATAGTAATGTCCAGATGGCAAGCAAGGATGGGGTAGCCAATTTGTCAAACTGTGGCCATCTTAAATGTTTAGTGAAACTTTTCTTAAACAGCCTACACTCTTTATTCCCTGTTTGTTTGCCAGCTGGGGAGCTCCGCACTCTGATTCTCTGAGACAATTTTCCTTTTCTTAAGTAAAGATATGTAAAAGTCTCTAATAATGTTCACATAAATCCTAAGAACACCAAGTGAAGTATTTTGAAGGCACTATAATTTGTATTTACAAGTCAAAAAAGTTATTATTTTGGGGGGGGGGGGGACTTTGTAACTACTCCTTTGTGTGTGTGTGTGATCTTTCCTATGTCTGCTTAAGGACATTGGCTCATCTACGTTCATAGCAGCTTTGTTTGTAAAAGCAAGAATCTGGAAACAACATAGTTGTCCCTCAACCAGGGAAATCCTCAAGGAGATTAAAAGAAACAAAAACCCTGGGCCCAGGGGGCCTGCAGCGATAGATATTCTAAATTTACAGATTTAATTATTTGAAAATTCTGAAGCATAACAAGTCATAAGTTTTGCTTCAATTCCTTGTGACAAGGATTTCAGGAATGCAGTTGTACAAGGAAGACTTGCAGCAGGAGGTACTATTTCATAACAAACTTGAAAGTTCATACAGTGTGATGGAGACTCTATACCGGGTCATAGCTCTGGTAATAGTGAAATACATAGCTTCCCATAAGATTAATGAAATGTTTTCAGAAGTTTGATCTTCTACCAACTGTTCAATAAAAGCAATTTTCAGATATTGTCCTCTTACAAGTGTATTATTTAACTATTGTTTTTAGAATATATGAAATTATGTACTTTGTAACAATACTTTTAAGAACATTTACATTAATTTTTGAATTAGACATCCACTGTTCAAAGTCTATGATAAGGGCTCCTAATTACTTTGTCCACATACCTCAGAGTGTATTTTATTCCTAACATCCTCAAACCTGCTTCTTTTCCATCGACATCTATTACAAATCCTTATTTTTCAGGAACTGAGCTCAATTCCTATCCAGAAAGGTAAAGAGGATGGACAACAGAACAAAGCGAAAAGAGGGATCCAGCTTAACACTCTTAGGCATATACCCAAAAGAGGCTCAAATACACAATAAGGACATTTGCTCAACCATGTTTGTAGCAGCCTTATCTGTAATAGGCAGAAGCTGGAAACAGCCCAGATGTCCCTCAATGGAGGAATGGATGCACAAATTGTGGTATATCTACACAATGGAATATTACTCAGCAATAAAAAACAAGGAAATCATGAAATTTGCAGGTAAACGGTGGGATCTGGAAAAGATCATACTGAGTGAGCTATCCCAGGAGCAGAAAGAGGCACACAGTAAATACTCAGTCATATGAACATATAATATAGGAAAAACCTACTAAAATCTTTGCACCTAAAGAAACTCATCAAGAGGGAGGACTCTTAATAAAATGCTCAATTCCTATCCAGAAAGGCAAAGAGGATGGACATCAGAAGAAGGAGAAAAGAGGGAACAAGTCAAGAGCCTGACACAGAGGACCTCTAAAAGGCTCTGCCCTGCAGACTATCAATTCAGATGCTGAGACTTATGGGCTACCTTTGGACAGAGTTCAGGGAATCTTAGGAAAGAAGTTGGAAACAGTAAGATCTGGAGAGGACAGGAACTCCACAAGGAGAGCAAAAGAACCAAAAAATCTGAGCACAGGGGTCGTTCCTGAGACTGATAGATCAACCAACCAAGGACTATGCATGAAGATAACCTAAGACCCCTGCACAGATGTAGCCCATGGCATTTCAGTATCCAAGTAGGCTTCATTGTAATACTCCCCTATAAGTGGACTTGGGGAGGGGTATGCATGCAGAGGGTATTGTTTCTCTGCCATTCGATATTCCTCTATTGAGTATTCTCTGTTTAACTCTGTATTCCATTTTTTAATTGGATTACTTGATTTGTTGCTGTTTAACTTCTTGAATTCTTTATATACACTGGGTATTAGTCCTCTGTCAGATATAGGGTTGGTGAAGATCCTTTCCCAATCTGTAGCCAGTAGTTTTGTCCTGACGACAGTGTCCTTTGCTTTACAGAAACTTTTCAGTTTCATGAGCTCCCATTTATTGATTGTTGCTCTTAGAGCCTACGCTGTTGGTGTTCTGTTCAGGAAGTTGTCTCCTGTGCCAATGAGTTCAAGGCTTTTTTTCCACTTTTTCTTCTAAGCAATTTAGTGTGTCTGGTTTTATATTAAGGTCTTTGATAAACTTGGACTTTAGTTTTGTGCAGGGTGATAAGTATGGTCATATTTTCATTTTTCTACATGTAGACATCCAGTTAGGCCAGCAACATTTGTTGAAGATACTGTCTTTTTTCCATTGAATGGTTTTGGCATCTTTGTCAAAAATCAGGTGTCCCTCCCACTGATAGGGGAGGACTTTTTATCCTTCCTTCTGATCCGAGTCAATTAGGTCTCATCAGGAGTGGCTGCATTGTCTTCTTCTGTGGAATGGTAGTGCTGCTTCCCCCTCAGGGGGAGGTAGTTAAAGAGCAGGCCAATCAGTTCATATCAGAGACAGTCACTGTTCCTATTACAATGGAACCCACTTGGATACTGAACTGCCATGGGCTACATCTGTGCAGGGGTATTAGGTTATCTCCATGCATATTCCTTAGTTGGAATATCTGCAGAGGGTGGAAGAAGGAAGGAATTGGGACAGGAGGAGGGAGAGAACCACAGGGGGGCACAAAGTGAATACATTGTAAATAATAAAGAAAAAAAATCAGGTGTCCATAAATGTGTGGATTTATGTCAGGATCTTCTATTCGATTCTATTGATCCAGCAGTCTGTTTTTATGCCAGTACCATGCAGTTTTTAGTATTGTTACTCTATAGTACAGCTTGAGATCGTATGGGATGGAGATACCTCCTGAAGATCTTTTACTGTAGAGAAGTTTTTTAGCCATTCTCGGTTTCTTGTTGTCCCATATGAAGGTGAGTATTTTTTTTTCAAGTTCTGTAAGAATTATGCTGGTAATTTGATGGGAATTGCATTGAATCTGTCGATTGCTTTTGGTAAGATGGCCATTTTTACTATGTTAATCCAACCAAGCCATGAGCATGAGAGATCTTTCCATCTTCTGATATCTTCTTCTAATTCTTTCTTCACAGACTGTATAATAAATGTCCAATATCATGTTTTATTTTTTAAGTTATAAGTTATTTTTAAGTTATAAGTAATTTTAAAAATATAAGTAAAGATCATATTGTGTTCTTCCATAGGAACTAGGTCTAATTTCTATTCCCCCTTTTCAGTTATGTGTCTAAGATTGGAATTGTCGGGAATCTGATTCCTTAGTGCTTCAACAATATTTGCACACATTTGATATACGCTCAAAGAGATACATACATGTGTCCATAAGTGAAAGTTAAAAAAATCTTTTTAAACTTTTAAGTATTGTGTTGCTGGATATATTAATATCTTGATTAGATTCCTTGACAAGGTGATATATAAGATTCTGAAACTGAGTGGAAATGTCTTCTTATTCACTTTAAATTTTCATAAATATATCTAGAACAATATAGGTTATTTCAGAGGCAAATTTGAATTCTTTATGTGTAAATTTTGTTTTTTATCTTTTACATTTTTGACTTTTATTGATTCTATGTGAAATACGACACAAATTCAGATTAAAATATCTGAATTTTTAGGGTTATTTCATTTATTTTTGAAGCAGTGTCAAACAGGTATTCATACTAATTTTGAGAGTTCCTTTCTGATTAACTTCTGTTTTATATTTACAGGTGAAGAAAACACTTCAGATATCGTGCCTAGTGATGATTCTGAAAGATTCCAGATTACCTCTTTTCAACAATATGAAATTATAACACAAAGAAAAATACTGGATTGTGGGCTTGGGGCAAGAAAAAGTCAGTGTAAACCAAAGAATAATGACATCACTGGAGAGATGAGATTTACCTTTAATGACAAGACTTCAAGTCCTCAAATTGACCATGTATTACCTTCAGGACATAGCTACCATGACTGTAATAGGAAAAGCCAGAATGAAGTGGAACATCAACAAACTGAGTCAACCTGTGTAATTCCTTCCTCATCAGAGGAAGATATAACTGATGTTTTAATCAAATGACCATGTATTAAAGATAGACTCACCAGAATTGAGAGTCCAGAAGTTCTGATCATTGGAGAAAGAACAGGAAGTAGGCCACTTCCACATACTCAGGATGTGGAATTATTGAGAGCTTGTCATCATGTATTACCTGAAACACAGTCACATCTTAGGGTGGATGAGACTTCCCTTGGTTCTAATAGTCACAAAGGTGTGCAATTGGGAGATTATTTGTCTATATCTGATTTGCAAAGAACATCTTCTCCAACAATAGAACACATATCAACAGAGAACACTGATCATAACACTCAGTATATATCTGTAACATCAGTTCAATTTGTTCCTGTGGAAACTGATCAAGAAGAAAACACAAACACCTCTTCTTGTCCTAATCAGATAGGTATAGAGAATTCTGAAATAATTTCTGTTGATCAAACCGTAAATACTAGTTTAGATTTTACAATAGCTGGACTTTTGGACTATCACAGTACATCAAGAGAGGAGTTTTTGAGATACTCAATGACAATTGCATTGCGATTCAGTTAGAGGATTTTGCCTCATCATCAAGTGAAAATAATAGAAGACTTCATTCTGGTGAGAGCGACATTTCCAGTTCTGTTTCTAGTTCTACTTCAAGTTCTACCAGTAATTCTCTCATGAATTCCTAACCATTTTCCAATTTAAGATTCAATCAACATATTTTACCTACTCCTGTGGCTAGTGACAATACTATAGTCAATAATATAAATTCATCACCTAGCTCATAAAGTGAAGACACTAATGAATTAATTATACTACCTCACCCACCCTATGAGGCCAGGCAGGGAAGGCATGTTACCACTCCAGAATTTTCTGATGATAGTGATTCTTGGCCATCTTTGCCTCATTTTACCATCGTCAATGATGTTTATAATAACCACCCTAAAGGACTCACCAAACAACAGATTAACTCTTTACCAGTAATAGATTTTTCTAAACATGATAAATTAAATCAGTGCAGTATTTGTATTACAGGGTATAAATAAGGCAGTAAGATTCACATACTACCTTGTTTTCATGAATATCATCATAAATGCATTGATCGTTGGCTATCTGACAACTCAACTTGTCCTATTTGTCACCTACATATAATAAATCCTGATGACACAGAAATTCTAATTTGAGTTCTGGATCTCAGAAAAATAAATTCTTTAAATATTGAATGAATAAAAGCCATTTGCTGTATTCATTTGGGTTTCCATTTCCTTGAAACAGTCATGACCAAAAGCAGCATTGGGCTAAAAGAATTGATTCCGTATATATATTGCGTAACAATCAGCTGAGAGAAACCAAGGCAGGAACTTGGAAGCAGGCGATGATGCAGAGAGGATGGAAGAATGATGCTTAATTGCTTGTTCTTTTTTTTCCAGTCACAATATTTTCATTTAGACACCCTTTACCCAGATTTCCTTGTTAGAAGTTTTACTTCTGATATACATTTTTCAGGTGCCTTTCTCTCTGTACAAGCCATTGCATGAAACCCATAATTTGATATATAGTCACAGGCAAAGATTGTTTTCTATGGAGAAGAATATATGGTGAACTATCTTTTCTAACATTTCCCTGTTTTGGTCAGTCACTAAGTGAACATCAACATGTGTTAAGAAATATGCTTATGGTTTAATATGGAAAGGCTTGCACTGAAGATGCCCTCTAGAGTTTATTACATTATTTGGATATTAGTCCTTTTCTAATTAATTTTTTTATTAACTACAGATTATTTATTTGTCTTTTGTTGGGGGGAAGGTCTATTTTTTAAATTCTTTATTACTTACACCTTATTCATTTTGCATCCTCCCTGTGGTTTCCTCCCACCTCCTGACCCAATCCCCACTTCCCCCACCCTCTGCACACATGCCCATCCCCAAGTCCACTGATTTTTTTTTTTTTTACTATTTCTCAATTTAATACAACTAAGAAATCCAAGGCTACATGTCAGCTTCTTGTATAATTGGAATGGAGGAAGTTTGTTGCGGAGGGAGAAGCCTTTGCATATTAATATTATACAGAGACACAGGTAAGCTGGAACTGACAAATATGCTTTAAATGAGCAGTGGATTATTCCCACTTTGGAAAACAGAGGGTCACGTGGGACATCGAGGCCCCTGCTCTGTGGGTCCAATTGAGGAGTTAAGGCAGTTAATGCCAGAAATTGTGCTGGGACCATCACTAGTGCCTGCTACATATACAGTGAAGAGCCTCTCTCACACACTCAAGGCTTCAACATTATCTATCACTCTGTCCCTTCAGACATACTTCCATGCACACTTCCACACACACACACACACACACGACTGCATTTGGCCCATTTATGCCTGCATACTTTTCTTCCACAGGTACAGCTAGGCCTCAGCACATTCTTAGGACAGGGGACCTTTCTCAGCTTCCTGAAGAACTCTCCAGGTGCTAGAGAGAGAAAGTACCAGTCTGAACTGCAGAACCCAAAAGCAAACAGGGAAGATAAGCCAATGTCCAGGAGTAGGCGAAAGAACACTTCCAACAAAAATCAGGACATCATGACTTCACCAGCAACCCCCAAAATTGATGGATACTCCAATTCATCAGAAGCACAGAAAAATGACTTTAAAGCTATGCATACCTAAGTATTTGAGGCTCATAAGGAGGAAATAAACAACTCTCTCAGAACAATAACCATGCAAATTTAGTCAGTTAAAGAGGAAATGAACAAATCTTTCAAAGACTTGGCCAGTCAATTGGAAGTAAAGAAAAAAGAAATAGACAAAATTCTTAAAGAAACACAGGCAAACATAGCCAAACAAATAGAGGCTCAAGTAGAGATAAAATTAGTGGCATATAAATAGGAAATGATAAAAATAATAGATACCACCATAGAGAGACAGGAATCCACATTCAAACAGATGAAGGAAATGGTGCAAGGCATGAAAACAGACTGAGAATCAATAAAGAAAACAAACTGAGAAAAACCCTTGAGCTGGAGACCTTGGAGAAAAGATCAGGAACCACAAAGGTAAGCATCACCAACAGAATACAAGAGATGGAAGAGAGAATCTTTGGAACTGAAGATACACTCGCAGAAATTGATACTTCTCTCAAAGAAAAGGTAAAATCAGAAAAGTCCCAAACACAAAATTTCCAATACATCAAGGACACCATGAAAAGATGAAATCTAAGAATAATAGGAGTTGATGAAAAAGAAGACTCCAGGCTCCAAGGTCCAGAAAATATTTTCAAGAAAATCATAGAAGAAAAATTTCCCAACTTAAAGAAATAGATGTCCATAAATATAGAAGAGACCTACAGAACACCAAACAGACTAGACCAGAAAAGGGGAGGTCTTCTTTTTCTTCCTTCTGATCCTAGTCAATTAGGTGTCATCAGGAATGGCTTGTTCTTTATACAGTAACTTTTATTTGTGTGGTTTTGGTTTGGGGGTTTTCAAGACAGGATTATGCTTAATAGCCTTGAGTGCTCTGGACTTACTTTGTAGACTAGGCTGGCCACAAATTCACAGAGATCTGCCTATTTCTGAAACCTCAAGTGCTGGAGTCACAAGTGTCCACACCATTCATGGTTGAACAATTTTTCTTATGCAATACTCAAAGAGCTGGGCCCTCTTCCATTAACCAATGATTGACAAAACACCCTGTAGGGATGCCTGCATACAAACCAATCTTTTTTAATTATTCATTATAATTTTATTTTAAACGTTTTATAAATCTTTAATGGTAGAGATTTGTTTTGCTACAATGACTGCTTCATTTAGATATTGGATTTTTATCTGTTCAGACTCTGCTTTTTTCCAATTTAATTAATTATACTTTATTCATTTTGTATCAACCTGTGACCCCCTCCCTCTTTCCAACCATCCCTCCCCCTTCTCCACACATGCCCCTCCCCAAGTCCACTAATAAAGGATGTCTTCCTCCTCTTCCTTCTGATCCTAGTGTATCAGGTCTCATCAGGAGAAGTTGCACTATCTTGCTTTGTGGCCTTATAAGGTAGCTGTCCCCTCAGAGGGAGGTGATCAAAGACCAAGCCAATTGGTTCATGTCAGTGACAGTCTCTGTTCCCATTACTATGAAAACCACTTGGAAACTGAACTGCCATTTGCAACATCTGTGCAGGGATTCCAGTTTATCTCCATCAACAGTCTTTGGTCTCAGAAAAGACCCCTGTGACAAGAATTTTTAGTTCTGTTGCTCTCCTTGTGGAGCTCCGTTCTCCTCCAGGTCTTATTATTTCCTATTTCTTTCATGAAATTCTCTTCACTCTGCCCAAAGGTTTGCCAAAAGTCTAAACATCTGCTTTGATACCTTGCAGAATACAGTCCATCACAGGTCCTCTGTGGCAGGCTCCTATACTGTTCCCTGTTTTCTCCTTCTTCTGAGCTTCATTCTCTTTGCCTTGCTGTATGGGGTTTGAACATTTACCCAGAGACCTCCTTCGTGATTAGTTTCTTTAGGTGTACAGATTTTAGTAGATGTAAATATACTATATGTCTAATTTCCATTTATCAGTGAGTATATACCTCTGTGTCTTTTTGCTTCTGGGAAACCACACTCAGGATGATCTTTTCCAGAGCCCACAGTTTACTGCAAATTTTATGATTTCATTGTTGTGTAATGCTAAGTAATATTCCATTGTGTAGATGTACCACAATTTCTCTATCCATTCCTCCACTGAGGGGCATCTGGGCTGTTTCTAGCTTCTGGCTATTGCAAGTAAAGCTCCTACAAACATGGTGGATTTAATGTTCTTATCATGTACTTGAGCCTCCTTTGAGTATATGCCTAGGAGTGGTGTAGCTGAATTTTGAGGAAACCCTATTCCAAGTTGTTTGATAAATCACCATATTGTTTTCCAGAGTGATTGTACAAGTTTACATTCTCACCAGCAGTGGAGAAGGGTTCCTCTTTTCCACAACCTCCAGCATATTGTTATCACTTGAGTTTTTGATCTTAGCCATTCTGATGGGTGCAAGGTGAAATCTTAGGGTCGTTTTGATTTGCGTTTCCCTTATAACTAATGATGTTGAACATTTCTTTCAGTGTTTCTCTGCCATTCGATATTCCTCTGTCGAGAATTCTCTGTTTAGCTCTCTTCCCCATTTTTTAATTGGATTACTTGGTTTGCTGCTTTTCAGCTTCTTTAGTTCTTTGTATATACTGGATATTAGTCCTCTGTCAGATATAGGGTTGGTGAACATCCTTTCCTAATCTGTAGGCAGTCGTTTTGTTCTGATGACAGTGTCCTTTGCTTTACTTTTCAGTTTCATGAGGTCTCATTTATTGATTGTTGTTCTTAGAGTTTGTGCTGTTGGTGTTCAGTTCAGGAAGTTGTCTCTTTTGCCAATGAGTTTAAGGTTCTTCCCCAATTTTTCTTCTAAGTGGTTTAGTGTGTCTGATTTTATGTTGAGGTCTTTGATCCACTTGGACTTTAGTTTTTTGCAGGGTGGTAAAGATGCATCTATTCGCATTTTTTTTTTCATGGAGACATCCAGTTTGACCAGCACCATTTGTTGAAGATGCTGTCTTTTTTTCATTGAAAGTTTTTGGCATCTTTGTCAAAAATCAGGTGTCCACAAGTATGTGGATTTATGTCAGGGTCTTCTATTTGATTCCATTGATCCACCAGTCTGTTTCAATTCCCGTACCATGCAGTTTTTAGTATTGTTGCTCTGTATTACAGCTTGAGATGAGGGATAGAGTTACCCCCTGAAGATCTTTTACTGTAGAGAGAATTGTTTTAGCAATTCTGGATTTCTTGTTGTTCCATGTGAAGGTGAGAATTTTTCTTTCTAGGTCTGTAAATAATTCAGTTGGTAATTTGATGGGAATTGCATTGAATCTGTATATTGCTTTTGGTAAGATGGCCATTTTTACTATATTAATCCTGCTAAGCCATGAGCATGGGAGTTCTTTCCATCTTCTGATATCTTCTTCTAATTCTTTCTTCAGAGACTGAATTTTTTTTTTCATACAAGTCATTGGCTTGCTTGGTTAGGTTCACTCCAAGGTAATTTATGTCTTTTGTAGCTATTGTGAAGGGTGTTTTTTCCCTAATTTCTTTCTCGGCCATTTTGTCTTTTTTTTATACAGGAGAGCTACTGATTTTTTTTTTTTTATTTAATTTCTTATATGGCCACTTTGCTGAAGGTGTTTATCAGCTGTAGGAGATCCTTAGTCGAATTTTTGGGGTCACACATGTATTCTATCATATCTGCAAATAGTGATACTTTGACTTCTTCCTTTCCAATTTGTATCCCCTTGATCTCTTTCAATTGTCTTATTGCTCTTGCAAGGAATTCAAGAACTATTTTGAAGAGATATGGAGAGAGTGGCAGTCTTGACTTGTCCCTTATTTCAGTGGGATTGATTTAAGTTTCTCTCCATTAACTTTGATATTGGCTATAGGCTTGGTGTATAGTCATTGCCTTTACTATGTTCAGGTACGTATCTTGTATCCCTGATCTCTCCAATACTTTAAATATGAATGGATGTTGTATTTTGTCAAATGGCTTTTCAGAATCTAGGGAGACAGTCATGTGGTTTTTCTCCTTCAGGTTTTTTATGTGGTGGATCACACTGATGGATTTCCGTATATTGAACCACCCCTGCATACCTGGGATGAAGCCTACTTGTTCGTAGTGGATGATATCTTTGATGTGTTCTTGTATTCGGTTTGAAAGTATTTTGTTGAGTACTTTTGCATCAGTGTTCATTGGAGAGATTGGCCTGAAATTTTCTTTCCTTGTTGGGTCTCTGTGATGTTTAGGTACAAAGGTGTCTTTGGCTTCATAGAATGAGTTTGGTAGTGTTAATTCTGTTTCTATTTTGTGGAATAGTTTGAAGAGAATTGCTGTTAGCTCTTCTTCAAAGGTCTGGGAAAATTCTGCCCTCAAACTATCTGGCCATGGCCTTATTTTGCATGGGAGACTTTTGATGACAGCTTCTATATCCTTAGGGGATATAGGACTATTTACTTGATTTACCTGGTCTTGATTCAGCTTTGGCATGTGGAATCAGTCAAGAAAAGTGTTCATTTCATTTAGATTTTCAAATTTTGTGGCATCTAGGCTTTTAAATTAAGACCTAATGATTGTTTGGATTTCTTCACTGTCTGTGGTTATATCTCCCTTTTCATTTCTGATTTTGTTGATTTGGATAGTGTCCCTCTGCCTTTTAGTTAGATTGGATAAGGGTTTGTCTATCTTGTTGATTTTCTCAAAGAACCAGCTCTTGGTTTCATTG